>LPNX010349743.1:27748-53281 GCA_001517045.1 Pseudotsuga menziesii | reverse complement strand
GTCCACGTAAAGGAATTTTTTCTATTTTTTGAAAAATTGAAAAACCAAAGATACCATTTTGAAGAGGACACGTCGATATGTGATGTGTGCATTTTTAAGAATTTTTTGGTTGTGTAGTTTTAACTCTACGGATTTTTCTTTGAGCTGCTTTGAAGTTGCAGTGTGGTTTTCTAAGTATAAGTTTTAGAAGTAATTAAAAAATAAATATCATATGAATGCCAAAATGCGTGTATGCTACCTCAATGGATAGAAGATTTGTTGGTGAATTTATCGATATCAACTCCGCTCAGTTATGTGCTAGGAATGGTAGGGTTTACACCTCTGCAAGGCACAGGAAATTTTCCATTTGTTTGAATGAGGGCTAAGTCTGTTTTTTTAAGCCCTCGACCGAGGTATGAACCTCGACCGAGGTATTTAAATACCTCAGTCGAGGTATTTAAATACCTCAACCGAGGTTTTGTAAAGCCCGCAATACCTCGGTCGAGGGCTTAACAAGCCCTTGGTCGAGATATTAAGACCTTGGTCGAGGGCTTAACAAGCCCTCGACCGAGGTACGTTTTTCTATTTTTGCCAAAATTCACTTGCCAAAAAGTGTTACCCAGGTCCGTGGATTCACCCTTGTTCATCACTTGAAGAATCATCACTGTCTTGTCTAATTCTCTTTGTGGAAGGTTCATCATCCTCTGCAGCATGAGCATGATGTCTTCTTTTGTTTCCCTTATTCTTGTGAGATCTATTTTTGTTTCTAGGAAAATATATAGCAAAGTTTCCTCTTTCATCACATGTATATAAAATGTACTTAGACATATCTCTAGGATTTCTAAAGTTACTCCTTTGGTGAGAGTGCTTACCTTTGTGGTGGATAGATCTGTCTTTCTTGGATTGTACTGTGAGAGCTTGATCTTTACTTCCCATCTTTTCTTCTCGAGCTGCTATACAAGATTCTTTTTGAGATCATTCTTCCCCTAGTTTGCTGAACTTGACTAACTTCTTTCTGGCATGGATCCCTTGAATGAAAGAGTCCCGTGTCCTAGCAAGACCATTCAAGGTGGTCATCACAATCTCTACATTCTCCACTTATTCATCTACTGCTTCATTTTGTTCTTTGATCTGGGAGACCCTTGTGAAGTATGACTGTATGGTCTCCACATTATAGATCTTCACATTCTTTGTAGAAATTGAACCCAAGTGATAGAACAATTACACTCACAAAATTGCTAATCAAACATGCAAATTTATCAACAAAGGAGACTGAAATTGGAGCATAACACTAATATGTATTGAATAAGTGTACAATAGCCAACCTTATGAATTCATAGGATTTTGTAATATATAATTACATGAGATATTCAAATGCATAAGGATGCCATTCGAAACAGTCAAAAAGCAGGCTTACTAAATCTAGTCAAATCCACCATAGATGCATAAAGCAGTTTCCAAATACACTTAGAGGCTCACAAATTGAAAAAGTCAAGTAGGAAAGATAATAAGGGATGGAATGAAAACTCATACATGCTATTATTAGGAGAAAAGGATGGAGGATTATGAGGGCAAAAAACTATAAAAATACACCTAGTCTTACTTTCACTTTTGCCATAAATCTCAATAAAGCAGGCAACTTAGCAGAAAAAGCAAATATGCGCTAGGGAGGATCTTGAATAAAGTAGACATACTAAATATGGTTTCTAGGAGGATTCCCAAGCACTACATGACTCATTTTTATCAAGGTTGACTTCTAGGACATGTCTAAGACAACTTGCATAGAGTGGAATATTAGAAACTAGGCAAATAAGACAAAAATGGATTAATTAATGTCTACGGTAGCTAACTATGGGTTGATTATTCTAACACCCCCCCCCCTTATTCCTAAATTTATGAGTAAATATCAGAAAAATATAGGGCATAGGAACAAGGATTAGTCACCCTTTACATACTGCATGTCCATTTAACCAAGGAAAGAGGCAAAAACCCAGTGGGAAAATCCTCCCTTAAACATGGATAGTAAAACAAAATTTAAAAATCTTGTCATCAATCATGATTCACAACATGATCAGAAATCCTCAGAAGTGATTTGAGATCAATGAATTTCTTCTCACAAAAAAATTTGTTGAAGACGTCTGCTACTTGTTCTGAAGATGCACAGAAGAGTAGGTGAATGGTTCCATCATGCACAAGCTGTCTGATATAGTGCATATGGATCTCAATGTGTTTGGTTCTCTGTCTATGAAATGGATCATTAAAAATTCGAATGGTACTATGATTATCACAATAGATAATAGTTGAAAATTTTGATTTGAAGCCACACTAACCAAGTATCCCCTGCAACCATAAACATTGAGATGCTGCATTTACAACTCCTCTGTACTCTACTTCTGTAGATGAGACTGCTATGGCACTCTATTTCTTGCTTGACCAGCTGATTTGTCCTTCAGCAAGCATGAACACATATCCTGATGTTGACTTTCAATATGTGTTGTCACCTTCCCAATCAGTGCCAGTAAACCCAATCAAATCAAGATCAGATTTAGCTTTGTAGAAGATCCCATGAGTTCTTATTCCCTAAACAAAGTTAAGGATGCTTTTGGCTGCTCTCGAATGGATCTCATGAGGCTGATCCATGTATATTGAAGCCACACTTACTGCATAATAAATATCATTTTGAGTGTGTGTAAGGTAAAGCAAACACCCAATCGACTGCCTATGCAGTGTATTATTTACCATAGGAGAAGAACTTGCTTCCTCAAGTTTAACTCCTGAAAGGAAGGGAGTCTTGCTTGGCTTGCAATATTTCATGTTGAAATTTTTCACGAAACCTAAATCATACTTGGAATGATGTAATTTTATTCCATGTTGGGATTGAGCAATTTCGAGACCCAAGAATTGGCTCAACAACCCCAAATCAATCATAGAAAATGCATGGTTCATTGCATCCTTCAAGGAGGCAATATCTTTCTTTGAACTTCCTGTAATTAGAAGGTCATCCACTTACAAGACAATAATCATCAAAGAACCATGAATTATATTCAAATAAACATTAGGATCAGACTTGCATCGAACAAAACTCAATGACAATAGAAATCCATCAATCTTGGCATACAAATCCTTGGGGGCTTGCTTAAGCCTATACAATGATTTCTTTAGCTTGCACACAAAATATGGATTAGTAACAAAATATTGAGGTTTCTTCATGTAAATATCTTCAACAAGATCTCCATTCAAGAAAGCACACTTCACATCCATGTGTTGTACCTCTCGCTGCTTCGAAACTGCAATGGCTAAGGCTAGCATGATGGAGTCCATCTTTGCCATTGGTGCAAAGGTTTCATTGTAGTAAATACCATTTACCTATGAGTATCCCTTGGCTACCAAAATTTCCTTGCATTTCAAAGGTGAACCATCAGCATCAAACTTAGTTTTTAAAACCCACTTACATTGAACTAGCTTCCTCTCTGGGGGAAGATCAACCAGTTCCCAAGTGTTGTTCTTCTAGAGTGAGCCGAATTCTTCTTTCATGGTTGTTTTAAATATTGTATCATGTTCTGCATCTTGATATGTTTGTGGGTCTTATTCAACCATCAGATAGCACTTCTCTACAAACAAAGGATCTTTCATACATAGGGCACTCTCAAACTGAGATCTAGTCCTCCTAGGATCACTAGGATTTCCAACTAGTTCCCCAGCTACATGAATGGTGTTTGCTTCCCATTTTGGTCTTGTAGGACTATCAAGATATGAAATTAAATCATCATTATCAGACATATTAGAATCAGCAAACTCATTTGTCTCTTCACTTACATTCAATGGTTCTGGTGGTGAAGAAGACTCTCCAACTTCAACTACTGCTAAAGGCTCTTCTTGGAACTAAACACTCCTTTCAATGAAGGATTTGTTTTTTCTCAATTTGATCATCTTCTACCCTTTTGAATCTTTCTAATACCCAACAAATATGCACTCTTGGCTTTGGGGATGCAAAGCCTTTCTCTTTTCAATCGGAATTCTATCCCAAGCCTTTGAGCCAAAAATCCTGAAATGGGTCACATTTGGCTTGTGCCCACTACAAGCTTCAAAATGAGTCATACCATCAAGTTGTTTAGGAGGAACCCAATTATGGATATAGGATGCATATTTTATAGCCTCATCCCAAAACTTTGGTGGCAAAGTCTTAGCCTCCATCATACAAGTTTCCATCTCCTTCAGTGATCTGTTCTTTCTCTTAGCAACACCATTTTTCCATGGTGTGTAAGGGATTGAATGCTGCATCTAAACACCTGCATATTTACAATATTGAATGAAATTAGACTTGACATACTCACCACCATTGTCATATTTGAGGATCTTGAGTCTCCTCCCAGACTATTTTTCAACCAATGCCTTAAAGACTTTGAAGAGGTCAAAAACTTCAAAGTTATGATTCAGGAATTAAACCCAACAATACCTAGAAAAGTCATCTATGAAGGTTAATGCATATTTTTCTTGACTCATTGGCGTATGAGGAAATGGACCAGCAACATGACTGTGGATCAGCTTAAGAGGTACAAAGGTTCTCTCATGACTAACTCTCTCAAATTTATTCTTTGGGTGTTTTCCTAGGCTACAACCTTAATAGACTCCCTTGGAAAACTTAATCTTTGGTAACCCTATGACCATTCCTTTTTCACTTAGATAAAAAATATACTTATAGTTAAGATGGCCAAATATGTCATGCCAAAGCTTGCTTGCCTCATTAGCATGAATAAGAAGAGCATATGGGTTTGAGTAGGGTAGAAAATGTGAAAACATGTATACCTTCGAACTGTGATCTACAACTCCTTTTGCAATGAATTTACCATTCGATATCTCTGTGATCTCAACATCATTAGGGAAGAATATGACCTTCTTTGGAGACCCTGTGTGGGTCATATAATACACTGACAAGAGGTTAAAGGAAATACCCAGAACATACAATACATTGCTAAACTTACCATGGTCAAGATCAATCCTTCCTTTCCCCAAACTGTCAGTGAGAGAGTCATTTCCTAACACTATTGGTGGACCTTTCGACATGTGAAGACAGGAGAATGCCTCCTTGGTTGAAACCATATGTCTTGAACCTCTAGATTCTATGATGAAGCTAGGTGAGCTTGATGTGCTAGCAACCAAAGAATGTACTCTCTCTGTCCTTTGAATTTGATCCTCCTTCCCTCTTCTTTGAACAATTAGGAAGGGAGATGTTATTCTTCTCTAGGAGTTGGATCAACATGTCAATTTGCTTCTTCATACATGATCTTTCAGGATGATAGCCTTTATTGTAGTATGCGCACTTGCTCATCTCTCCTTTGTTCTTCTTCTTTTGGAAGTTCTTCTTGGAGCCTTGGGGCTCCTCTTGAGACATGTTCTTGTCTCTCTTTTGCTTAGGTGTCTTATTAGATTTATTCTTGCATTTTGAATCCACCCTCAAATCTCCAGCAACAAAATATTGGTCTTTGGAAGGTTTGATGGTGCCCATCATCACCAATTTATCTTGTTCTTGTGTGAGGGATTCCATGAAATCTGCAAGCTTAGGCATCTTCGAGGCTCGATATGTCAAATTGGTGGCATGGAAGGTTGAAAAAAACACTGAATATTCAAGGCCAAGCTTCGAGATTATGGCCAAAACTAGTTTCTCTTCCTTCTTTTCAATTCCACATTGTTTTAGCTGCAAAACAAGGGCTTTAAACTTGGAAAAGTAGAGTTGCATGGATTCAAAGCTACTAGGACTCAAAGAGATCAATTCATTCTCAATTTGATGTCCTTTCATCTCATCTGTCTTACCAAAAATATCTACAAGATTCTCCCATACTTCATTAGGTGATGTCAATCCATCAAGATGGAAGAAGAGGTCTCTTGATATGCTCAGACACAAAAGACCATAGGCCTCATCCCTCTTGTTGTGCCATTTAATTTTCTCTATAGCTGCATTGGGCTCTTCCTCAGTTTACATAGTCACCCTATAGATACCTTTCACTCTCAACAATATCTCCATCTCTACTTTCCATTCAAATAAATTAAATGGAGTCAAGATGATATTATGAGATTCATCCATAGCTCAGAACTGTTCCCTTCAACCAGCATAATTTTCTCCCATTCAAGATGTCAAACCTATAATAGCAATATGGAAGGAGAGAAATCGATCTGCAAAGGCTCTGATACCATGTGGAAATTGAACCCAAGTGATAGAACAATTGCACTCAAAAAATTGCTAATCAAACATGGAAATTTATCAACAAAGGAGACTGAAATTGGAGCATAACACTAATATTTATTGAATAAGTGTACAATAGCCAAACTTATGAAGTCATAGGCTACTACAATATATAATTACATGATAGATTCTAATGCATATGGATGCCATTTGAAATAGTGAAAAAAGTAGGCTTACTAAATCTAGTCAAATCCCCCTTAGGTGCATAAAGCAGTTTCCAAATCCACTTAGAGGCTCACGAACTGGAAAAGTCAAGTAGGAAAGATAATAAGGGATGGAAATACAAATCATACATGCTCTTATTAGGAGAAAAGGATGGGGGATGATGAGGGGAAAAAAATAGAAAACTACACCTAGTCTTACTTTCTCTTTTTCCATAAATCTCAATAAAGCAGGAAACTTAGTAGAAAAAGAAAATATGCACTAGGGAGGATATAGAATAAAGCAGACATACTAAATATGGTTTACAGCAGGTTTCCCAAGTGGTCCATGACTCACTTTTAGCAATTTTGACTTCTAGGACATGTGGAAGTCAACTTGCATAGAGTGGAATATTTGAAACTAGGAAAATAAGACAAAAATGGATTAATTAATGTCTAAGGTGGCTAACTATGGGTTGATTATTCTAACATTATTCAACTGGTTCCTCAAGGTCATCTTTCGATTTATGTTCTTTCCTTCAAATAGTTTGGTTAGGGAATCAAACATAGCTTTAGGTGTCTTTAGGGAGGACACCTATGGTATGAGGTGATCCTTGATTGAATCAGCAATAATCCTCTTATCCATAACCAACTTCTTCTTGTGTAAGGACTTAATATTGTCTCCCTCTGGAACTGGAATCTCCTCATTGATGTAGGAGTCCAACTCATTTTCTTCTAGGAACAAGGAGATCCTATACTTCCAGGCTCAGAAGTTATCATCCCCCTTAAGATTTTCATCAAGCTTGGTATGATGAGACATCTTAACTGAGAACCTCAAATGGAAATACAAAATATTTAGATCTTACAAGGTTAAGATGTGATATTTGGATCTGGAGCTGAATTTCTGTAGTGCTAGTTCAGGAGCAAATTAGGGTTTGACTTTCTAGGAGTTCTATCCAACCAAATAATTTGATCTTGATCTCTAAACTTCAATTTTGAGAAGGAGATCAATCCAAGCTTGGGCTCACATAAAAATTCCACTTCTATGGAAAGCCCTAATTTTTGGCAGCAATGTTGAGTCAAAAACTGAAAATGCTCAGAATCAGATTCTGCTTCGACAAAAAGATGCACCCTGGGGAGGAGAGTCATCCCAACCTTATTTTGCTGAAAATCTATGGAGAGAGATCCAAAAAGTAGGAATCCCTATTTTCTACAGCTACACAGTGTCTTCTTCTCAAGTTATCTCTGATATCATGTTAAATTTTTATCATTTAAGCTAGTATTTACTTAGGATCTTAATGATTTACTTCCATGGTTTACCATGAACTAGTTATTATCCATGGTTTACTTCCACCTTAATTACTACGAATTTGGAAGTTATGGAGGAGTAACATGTGCAATTTTCATTGAATCAAGAGGTATTTTCTCTTATTCACTGATGAAGAGCGACTTACCAAGTAAATATTCCCTCTATATTTACTTCGGATTTATTACCAGTAAATCTTCCATCTATATTTATATTAATTGTACTACACCTATCTTCTTACAGGTTTATACCTTTGTTAGGATTTAGACATAAGTTCCATTCGGATCCCTTGAGAGCTTCACCCCGATTAATCCCCTAGTGGTTCATCATGGATGTACTGAATGTTTTTTTTTTATCTAGTCTTTAATATTATATCAAATTTATCTCAACTTGTTGTGTTCTTCAAAATAAGCTATCGTTAATCTCCCATTTTTTATAACTACTCTTGTATTGGGTACTTATGGAGGTTATACTTTTGTGTTATTAATATTCACTCTTTTTTGTTGTTGTGTCAATGAGGCGCATTCTACAACCTAGAAGGAAGAGTTTTGTAACTCCTTTCATGCTCATCCAAGAGCTGACATGTGTTCTTTATAAAAAAATTATAAAAATTAAGATGTCGGCAAAAATTAAATTTAAAATATTTAGAACGAAATATATATAAAAGTAAACAAATTACATAAATTAAAACCATAAAAATTGCATTACACACTTCCTCAACATTTTCACTCGAAAGAAGGATTTGCAACCTGAGATATTTGATCCCTCTTTGTGCTTGGTAGATCCCTTTTAAGATAGATTTATGCTAGTTTACTATTTTTACATATGATTTTATTGCTCAATAATTTTGATAATTAAGAAGTCAGAATTCATATCTTTTGTTCATTTGTAATATCCATTGTACCTTATATAATTTTGAGGAACATTTTATTTATTATTTAGCTCGAGTTATTCGATGAAATAAGATGTAAGGAAACATTGTCAATCTCCAATGTTTTACCCAAGTAGCCTCATGTTTTCAGGAACGTATTTTGTTCTTAAGCCTTGTGTTTTCAGTCTCATTTATTTGGATATAACTTTACTTGATTGAACCCCTATGGATAGCCCAATTTATCAAATCCCCCACTACAAAGTCATTGTCCCTCAATCATGAAGTCGTAGGTTCAATTATTTGGGTTAGGAGGGATTAGGCTCTTGAGCATGGGGTAAGTAGGATGTGGCCCCTTAGGATGGCCCTTATTGATATATTATAGGGAAAAATCACCTTTATTGAATACTTACGTCAATATATATATATTTCAAATATCCTTTAACTCTCTGTGGATTGTCTAACATTTATAGGATACTATGGACATTTTGAAATTATTCAAACTCTAATACCCGACGTGTTCAATATTAAGGTTAAATAAAGCAAATATTAATTTGGTTATTTTCCCCAAGAATACTTCTGTGCCTCTTAGTCTAAAGTAAATAAATTTTTTCTATATTATTATGTTCCCGACAGGGAATATATATGAATCGGTTAGGTTGATTAATTCGAGAGGCATATTTAAATTTTTTATTTTTCAAATGCTTTTAATATAGTTTGATTATTTTTATTTTTTGAATTTTTTAAATATTGATTTAACTTAATTTTTGCTGCTCTTTTGTAGGTGACGTTTGATCGGGTCTTTGTGCCACAAGATCTAGCGGCGTGATAACATAAGCATCATTGGAAAATGCTTACTTTGAGAATGGTATTCATAGTGGCAGTGGAATTTGGTTTGATTAATACAAAATAGTTGAGGGCAGAATCGCTAAATTTCTTTGACAAAAAAGAATTAAATGAGCTAGCGAAGGTTCTCCCTTGAAATAAATAGCTAATAAGAAGGGACCCACTGAGAGTGAGGCATACCTTTAAGTTGCACTTTTGCTGGGTGTTATTGTTGTTGATAATGGATGAAAATTTTAATATAATCAGCTCCATGGATCAATGTGGAGAGAGCATTGACGATCCAATTAAGTCGGTGGAGCATAAATTCAATTGATTAGGTTGTGCAATCAATCAATATGAATTAATAGAACGATAGGATCTAAGTCTCAATAAATTCTCTATGGGATGTTATGGTGGTCGATTCATTGATTGGAATTAGTTAGAAGTGGTGATTGATTGATTAATTCATTTAGTTTGGCAGAGGCAGAGATAGAATTATTAATAGGTGTGGAAGCCAATGCCATCCATGCCATGAATGCGATGACGCAGACCATCTAGTAAAATTTAAGGATACGGATCCATATATGCTTCTCTTAAATGCTTACTGTAGCAATCGTTCCTCGCAATTTATAGTAAATCCCAGACAGAAGCACAAGGGGATGAAAAGAAGAGTTGGAGGCCCGTGATAAATATTGGACTCAAATAGTAGCACACATTCAAGGAGATATATGATATATATGGATGGAAGTAGAACTTGGCATCCATTAAACTTCTTTATCGAAGTGAAGCACGCTGCGTTCAGTGCTAGATATTGCTCAAGGGAACCTGTAGAATGAGTGAATGGTTTGTGTTCAAGTCATGCCACATTTTTTCTCAGGATTTAAAGTCTCCAATAATCTCCCAATCAGGGAAGTTTACCATTGCAATTCTATTTAATACCCTTCTACCATTGTCTCCAACTAATCCAAATCCCTACAAATACACAGAGAAATTTGGTCTACAATTTTCAATTTATCCTTCAACTTTTGGAATTTTAATTTCTTCATCATTAAATATGTATCAATGAAGTTTTAGAGTACGAATATCTGTGCTCCGAATCTCTACGAAAGATGGAGGTCATCAGTAGGCCTTGAAGAACCATGCCAAGAATATTTATGGGTTCTTTGATTTTCCAGTACTCAGGTCACCTGATGAGCATCCATTACACATTATGGATTTTATTATTGTAAATTTGGACTGTTTCTTGAATTTTCCATGTTATTATATATTCTCTTTAATGGAAATTGCACAGTTTGACATCGGTATAGAAAATGCAAAGCCCTTTAAACTTTTAGATTTCATTCATTCATTCGTGCATTTATCCTAATTTGTACCTTCATCACAATATTTTATATAAAACATAGCTGTAGCTACGATCTACAAAAACCCAAAACCACTGTCCCCAGACTCTGCTGATTCAATTGCAATGCCACCCACAACACACTTCAAGTCACTCGCAGCCAACTCTCCTGTTTGTCACACACAACTTTTAATTTTCTTTTCCTGTTCCATTGGTTTTGTTGTTTGGTTGCTTTCTTTTAACCTACAGACATAGAATATGAGGAATACCAGTTTCTTTCTTGCTTGCTTACTGGCACAATATTACTGGAATACCAGTGAGTGAAGAAGTTAGTCACTTCATTTACTAGCACGATGGAAGAAGTTGCTCGGTTTCCGCAGGTGGCTTTAACAGGCGTCCGGTTTGGCCTTGCATCATCTAGGGAAATTGTAAGTGGACACACGAAATAGAGAATAATAATAGGAAATTGGGTTCTTGTTTATTACAATTCTTAGGAAAATAATATATTTTATATTTTAACTCAATTAAAACTCTTTTTCATGCCAATTCAGTTGGAAACCATCAACCTTCACGACTCTCTCATCCTTGGTAATGAGCTTATAATTTTCTTGTTATGAGCAGTGAAGAATCTCGACAAAACCTAAGGTGGGGTTTGGCTGGGGTGGGGTTGCCGGTGGGATGAAGAGGGTTTAATAAACGTGTTTGAGAAATTATGAACTAAATTGTTTTCCTGGGAAAAGTACCACCCAAAGGCTAAATAATTGACATTGTACAGGAAAAGGCTCCTAATTTGTTGAAAGACAGAAACCAACCATGACCCATGATCCAAGGTCATTTTTGACAAAATAGAATCATGCAGAGAATTGCTAATTCCATATAATTACCAATTCTGCATTAACTCTGAAAATCACGGTTATTGTAACTTCTCATGAAATTTCCTAGAATTTTTTTTATATATTAGATTGTATGTTTCACAAAAACGTTACACTAAAACAAAAATATTTTACAAATTCAAACCCCTATATAGGGATGCAACTATTCAAGCTTTGATCAGGAAGTTGGACTCACCATCACTACCCCATAGCATGAGAACAATATCATGTAATCTACTATTTTATGTAGCTTTGTATTTTATAAAATGACGGGCATTTAAGTGCGCTTTGCAACCTATTCTTGCAGCGTAATTATAAATGATGTATTTAATATGGTTTTATAGAAATGAAAGAAAACGAATGTTTTTTAAATTCATTTTACAAAATGACATATTGGTTGAGTGCCTTCTATGAGTGAAGAAAAAAAAAACAAAATGGAAAATAGAGGGATCGTTAATTCTCATTTATATCACATTAAATTTGGTTGTTTGGTTGATGGACGCGAAAATATTTTAAATTGTTTTGAATGATCTGCAACTATTTTAAATTGTCTTGAATGATCTGCAATACAATTGGGACTTCCAATTTTAATGATCTGCAATTATTTTAAATTGTCTTGAAAGATCTGCAATATAATTGGGATTTTGGAAGTAGCTTTTTCTAATAGCTCGTATTAAGTTATAATTTGGTCTGTGAATTCCAATAGATTATTATGTCATTTAAAGGAGTTTGTTCTTAAAATTGTAATTGCAATTGAATTTCTGGTTTTTGAATTCCTTAGAAGCTAACTACACATTGATGCACAACTGAAATAAAAAATATCAATTATAGTAGTAAACCATTTCCAACTTCCCTAGCACTTCCATTACAGAGAGCATTACAAGTACTCGCAGGCTAGAGGAGCAATTAAGAATATCATCCCAGTTGTTGAAATTCACATTCAATGAGCTAAAATCTGGCACCAAAAACTTTAGGCCAGAGAGTGTTCTCGGTGGAGGTTGGTTCAGCTATGTTTTCAAATGATGGATAGAAGAGAATGGTACTACTATTGTCAAGTCAGGCACTGGCCTCAGTGTTGTTGTCAAGACACTTCAGGTTCATTTGATATGCAACCTGCGTTTTTTGTTCTCCTTCTTGATATTTGCAATATAGGTTGTTTTCCCTAAGTTTGTTTTCAGGTTCGTATTGCTTTGCACTGAAATTGGGTGATGGGAATTCATGCTAGTGAAGGATTTGGATTTTTAAGAAGCTTTAAGAATGCACTATTTTGAGGGCCAACTATATGCGCTAGTCCAATTGTGTTGATTTTCAGATTTTTAGTAGGATTGTCTGTGAGACTTTTTCGTATCGTGATTCCCTAAATGTTGTGGGTAGTTTTTCTGCCTATGCCTAGAAGCCATATACAACTTTGATAGTAGAATCACTGCAAAATATCTACAAGGAATTTGAATGTTGGGAAGAAAATAATTGTTACCATGTCCCAAACCTATTTACATTGTTAAAGTTTAAATAAAACTTAAGAAAAATTATATATATATATATATAATGTTTTTGTTTAATTGTTGTTGATCATGGAAGGATTCGATACAAATACAGATGCTAATATTTATGAAGCTTTCAAGTTAATCTGCAACAAGATGTGACAATGTTGGAGACATTGCCACCACATGGCTCTTGTAATATATTATGATTTGATTCATCTTCTTGGAAATCATCTGATTGTTACGGAGAGAAATTCCTATGGCTTGGGGTACCACAACAGACAGCTAGACTCCAGAAATCAATCTTTCCCAATATGCAATAGAAATTAAAACCATATAACACTAAAGGATCGAACCTCGTACCTTATTCCGGACGGTTGAAGTAGATCCCCGTTGAGCTTTCCAATCTTCAGCTTGAATTGTTATAGCATGTCCTCAACAACAACTAAACAATACAAGCATACTATATTTCATGGTGTTAGATCTATTCTAGCATATATAATCAATAATGTATAAGCATTTGACATATTACTGGACAGGAAAAGATATTTCTATTAATATGAATCAGAGATTACAAGTGACAACCTCTGATGACACGTCTGCGAACTGGAGAAACTGAATCCCCCACTTGGGCCTCCACCACCTCAATCCTCCATCACTCTGATAGCAAGCTCACTAACAAAGGAAAGCTTGGGAAGAACACAACAGTGCTCCAAAGGGACAAAGGGATGTAGACTCAAGTATAGTTCTGGCAACAATGGACTATAGTTTCGGTACTCTCAATTCTCTCTTCTTGTTTTCAATGTCTCAATGGTTCCTTATATAGCTTTCCGAAGTGATACTGAAAGGTCGAATCTGTGCAATCTCAAGGCATATGGAAGGCCAGGAGTCATATGAGTCGGATTCAAGGCAAGGAACGGTCCAACAGTTTTGGATTATGCACACATCCCGATGTACGCGACTATATAGGGAATATCCGCGTATGTACGCGGTTATCGGGGAAAAGGCCGCATATATCATTTTTCTAATGTTTTTAGGGATGGTCAATGATACATCAAAAGGCAATAAATGGTCCATAGGGAATAATGAGTCTGCAGCGGGATAGGGGAAGGCCATACAATGTGTGATTCACGTAGTGTGGTGAAATCCGCTATAACAGATGCCCCCTAATGTATGAGATCAGAGGGGTTATACGATGGCCGAAATGCATTAAAAGTCCATCCCAGAAGTGAAGTGATGAAGGTACCCAAATGGAAGACCAACCACCCAATTAGCATAATACCATAATACAACTCTGCATATAACTGCACATACATATAGCAGTCCCGGATACATAAGAGTACAATGGCCATGAGTAGGCATGAAACATGATAGAACATATGTTGTCATCGCCATGTACAATACACATATATCAGAATCTCCATGATGAAGATATACAAAGTACAATGATCTCCACATAGGCTGAAGATATATAACAGATCAAGATCTCCATAGTGGCTGGAAATATCTGACATATACTGGAACAAGTCATGAGAGCTGAAATCTCATGAACACTGGCATGATCAAGGAGGTAGCATATAGTGGATGCCACCAATCTGGAAGGTCTTCTACACAAACCGCTACGAGTATATGTCCTACTATGTGAATAGAGGTGTCGAGGTCGAACACAGTAGTCCATCGTCTGATTACCGGTCATTGATGTATACCATTAACAGACGCGAGATCACCCACCAATAATGAAAATGGGAATCAAGGTACTAGAGTGAAAACTAACAAGTGTGAATAAATGTGTTGAGGTTGAACACTTGAGAGAATCCATCGATCAGGGGACATTGATGTATTCCCAAAACTGTCGATGGCGAGAGAACCTGCCACTAATGACTGCAAGTCTCAAGGCACTCAAAATGACTTTAGACTCCAATCCCAGAATAAATGATCTGAAGTCGATGGGATGAAATCCACTGGAAGGAGGGCATTAAGGCATCCCCCATCATCCAACCCAAGGTACTCAGCAAGGCTGTATAATATGGAAGAACTCGATCATAAGGTGCACGAACCAGTAACTGTACCGGGAATGGCCGACATGCAAAGTCAAGATAACTGAGGAATGGCCGACTCAGGTTTCAACCTCCTTCGAACAAGAGCATAACGGTGTATGGTGATTGAATGAAGGAAGCATAGACTCGATATACAAACTGGGACATCTCTATGGTGCAGGAGGCATCAATAGAGGCTCCATAGGGACTGGAAGCTTAACCAGTCGGTGGAGATAAAAATCAGATAACGAGTACAGCTCCTAAAGTCAAACTATAACCCAACCAATGGATGTGATATACAGTGCTCTGTTCAAAGGCGACATGACTCGATAGCTGCCAAAGATAATATCTTTTCTTGTCCGGATTTTTGGTTTTTTTATTTTTTTGGTCTTTTTCAGTTATTTGAAAAGCTTGAAAAAAGAATAAACTAGCTTTATAGTTACAAACTAGGAGGAGACGAGTGTCATAAAGGAAAAAAAACTAGTTCCAAGCAGTGGAACATACCTATGCTCAATGCAAGGATACATGTGTAGGATATCGACACTCGGGGAAAAATCCCCTCCCGGTAAAAAAAAAAGGGAATCAAGCTGCGAAAGATAGAAGTAAAGGCTCTACATGGCTAGACATGATACAAGCTCGGGCTATATGGCTAAAACGCAATGTCAGGGGAGCCGGCATAAAGCTCAATAAGACAGGCAAAGCTCATGATAATGCATTCACAACTCGATATAAGGGGAGTCCAGGGGGATATATGCCAGCATAAGATCAAGAGGAGTATGAGGCTCTTGCTAAATGTCATGGCAATACTATACAACGGACTCCCACACCCTAAAGGGGGAAACATCGGCATGGGAACCAAATGCAAATAAGGTGCTAACTAGGGTACCCATGTAAGGTGAGTCTCTACCACTCACATCACGCCACTTCTATAGTAGCAAGAAGGTTCTGTGACATAATAGAGTGGGTTCGTACCTAAGGATATAGTGACATGGTCATAAGGTCATGCAAAATGCAACCGGTGGTGAACCTAACCTATATGCCAGTATAGACGTTATACTCGAGATCAGTACGAACGGGTCAATCCAAAGGCTAAAACATCACTGAAAACGGTCTTCTACATCACAAATTAGGTCAGAAACGGTCCAAAAAGGTTAGAAACGGTCAAAACTATAGGAACGGGGGTAAAAATTTTCAAATATTTGAAAAATTTTCTATAAATAGTAAAAAATATAAATCATTTGAAAATTTTACCCATTGGAGCTCTGATATTCAACTGCAAATTCCAGGAGATTCAGCTGGCAGAATTCACAACCGATTCTTCCAAGTACTTACTCATGTTCTTAGCTTGCATTTCAATACAAATTTTATAATTTTTCATGGTCAAATGAATTTTTAATGGCCAAACTTACATGAGTGCCACAGCCCACGCGGATATCGAGGTTTTTTCCGTGTATAGGGCTGTCTATACGCGGAAAAGGGGCCTGAAACCGTGTATGACGCTGTGCACTAAGATTTTTATGAATCTAATGGACATTTTGGTCAACTTCTCATGCAGGATGGTGCTAGAGTGGCGAGAATGCGAGCATGGTGATGTAGAAGAGGCAGTAAGAGCTGACAGAATGGCTCAAGAGGCTCTAAGAAGATGCCGACTCTACAAGTTTTGGTGCCTAGGAGGCTTGAGGGCCAAACCAGGACTACTACAGATGCTTGTACACTATTGGTATCTCGACTTCGAGCCCTTCCAGCTAGACGGCATGTCTCTCACCATTGAGGTGGAAGATATCTATTTTATCACAGGTCTATCACGGCGGGGTGAGACGGTGAACCTTTGTGCCTGCAGAGGGCCAGGTCATGGGATGACTATAGATGAGTACATCGCAGTATACTACTATCCAGAGACAGAGAAGGTGGGGAGCCAAGTCCCCACCAATTCTATACAGGTACTGGGCCTAAAGGCCATCTTACTGACGCTGGGCAGGATAGCAGGCTTAGTATCACTCCATCAGGCCTCTCGGCCATTGATGTTCTATGCGGTGGAGTGTATGACACCGACCATCTATGACTGGAGCACATCACTGTTGAGCAACATGAAACATCAGCTCAGTGAGTGCAAGGTAGGTATGATACGGAACTTCGGGTTCAGTAGTATCTTGAGCACTTTCTTCTTCGAGCGGGTTCCAGGATTGAGCCCTAGAGTGGATGTTCCTCTCCACGGGGTTCGAGATCCGACCCAACGACGTTGGGCAGACGCGATGCATAGACTGGGGGGTGGTAGGGTGGCCAAACCCTATCCAGCAGACTTTTTTCCATGGTGGCGATGACATATTATCACCATAGAGGACTACCCTTATTCAAGGATAGACTTTCGAGGAGACTGGGACATGCCATTACCACCAGGGTCAGCATATGGAGACATAGGTAACGAATCTCGACCCTAACTCTTTTTTTAAAATTTTTGAAGTATTAATTTTTTTTTGTGTTTTCTTGATTAATGGAATAAAAAAAGACATGTTTTTGGGTGACAATACATAGTGACATCTACCATTGATGTGCAGATGTGGGACCACGGCGACCAGAGGGCTTCCCACGTCATAGACGGAGGGGAAGAGGAGACGATATGACCGGTGTGGATGCAGAGCGAATGCTCCAAAGCATCCATACCAACTTTGTGTGACTGACTCACAGGATTCCCATGGCGCAAGTCGAGGACTTGCCTGAGGCTATGCAGAGACAGGTGGTTGGTGTACCACACGCATGGGTGCATTTATTTCAGCGGCTAGCTAGAGCCATGGTGACATATCATGATCACAACCCTCATCCACCTCCACAGGAGTAGACACCTGGGAGTGTATCTATTTTGTACTACCATGTATATGATGGTGGCTTTCAAAGCCCCAATTTTGTATTATGACACTATGTATTACCACATTTTGATGTATATATAAATTTTTTTTATGGTGATCATTTTATTTATTTACATGTGTAAACATTGTGCTTATGATTAATTTATGATGAATGAAACAAATGCCAATCTAACACATAGTTAGCATATGAGTCAGCAATTTGATTAAAATTTCTTGGAATGTGTATATATGTTATGTTCTCAAATTGCCGTTCTAGCAAGCTCACACGTAAGAATCTCCTCAATAACGTCGGATCTCTAACATGGTACAAACCATTTAGTTGTGACACTACTAACTCTGAATCAAGACATACCTCAAGAGAGAGAACACCATGTGAAATGGCATCTCGTAGAAGCTCGATAACAGCACTATATTCAGCAACATTGTTGGAAGATGGCCGTAGACATACACCTCCTGACGACAGTACATGACCCATAGGAGTAAAAATCACCCAAGCAGCTGAGGCTGAGTGTTGAGTGTGACGGCTTGCACCAACCACGAATCCTACGAAGGTGGAATATTCCATTGACATCTGCCACAAGAAATGGAAACTAATCACAAACCCGATCACGATAAACAAGACCTAACTATGCAAAAAAACTATACAATAATATACAACAAACAACCTTGGCTAAAGATTATGCATAGTATTTTTTAAGATAGAGCCCATTTCTAGGCTCCGCCAAGGCCGTCCCTTCGTAATCCACTAACTCGTAGGCACCCTTCTCTAATACTCGCTTGACCACGTAAGGACAATGCGACATAGGATTGAACTTCCCTGCCCCCAAAGGTTCTTTCAATTGATCCCACAAAAGGACCAAGTATCCCTCACTAAACACTCTCGAATGGACAGACTTATCGTATTGGGCCTTCACGCGACGCTTATTAACCTCTAGAGTCACCAAGGCATCTCTACGCTGCTCAAGGTGCACCAAACGCTCCTCCAAAGGAGAAGTGTCTGGCAAGATTTCTACGACTAAATTCAATGAAGGAATCTCGCATTCAAATGGAAATATTGACTCCACTCCATGAACAAGTTGATATGGAGAAAAACCAGTGGCAGTCTTTACCGCGGTTCGGTATGCCCACAACGCAGGATACAACATAATGTGCCAATTCGTTTTGCTTTGTGCGATGGTTCGCTGGAGAATGGACTTAAGTGATTTATTCACGGCTTCAACCTGTCCATTTGCTTGAGGATAGTAAGAAGAGGAGTGCTCTTGCTTATATCCTAACTTGGAGGCCAAGTCTTCCATCATATGATTTTGAAAGTGCGAGCCATGGTCAGTGACAAGCTCTCTCGGAATCTCAAACCTAGAAATGATTTGGTTGAATACAAAATGAGCGGCTGTCTCACCGTCGGATTTTACTGTAGGCATTGCCTCAGCCCATTTCGTGAAGTAATCGACAGCCACAATGATATGATGGTGCCCTCCAGCCGAAGCTGGGTTGCAATCCATAAAATCTAGCCCCCACTTGGTGAAGGGACCGGCAGTGATAATAGGGTTCAACGGGGCAGGCTTCGAGCGCATGTTACGTGCAAACACCTGGCAAGGGTGGCACCTCTTGACCGCTCCAATACAATCCTTGAAGATTGACGGCCAGAAATATCCTGCTCTCAAAATATTTTGGGCTGTAGCAAGCCCAGATAAATGACCACCACACGCCCCTCCGTGGCAATCATTAAGCACTACCTCAGCCTCATCGTGAGTTAAACAACGTCATAAAAGGGAATCTACTCCATGGTGGTACAAAGTATTGTCCACTATGAGGTAGTTCTTGGAAGTGTGACGTAATCGACGTTGCTCATCCTGCGAGAGGTGAGTAGGGGTCCTCTGCGTTTGCAAATATACTATGATATCACTGTACCATGGTTCAGTCATTGAGATCAAGAAAATGTGTTCATCAATGAACGTATCTTCACATACCAACTCCTCAGCCTCCCTCGGAAAATCTGATATGAGCTCTGCAAATATTAACGATTTCTTCAATTTTGCCGAAACAAACTCGAGATCAAACTCTTGCAGAATGACAATCCATTTATTATATTTTCCCCCAATCATCCTACGTGTGAGGACGAACTGAAATGGATTGACATGGGCAACCACCAAAGTTTGGAGAAGGAGAATATAATGTCTCAAACGCTGCACCGCATGTATAGTGGCCAAGGCAAGCTTCTCTACATGAGAATACCGAATCTCTGCATCAATAAGGTTTCGGCTCAGATAGTATATGACATGCTCTTGGAGCTCCTCATATTCTTGAACCAAATCCATCCCAATCGTCTCTAAAGACACGGCCACATATAATAGGAAATCACGGCTATAATCCGGAGGACTAATCACTGGGGCCGATGCTAGAGCTCTCTTAAGGGCATCGAAGGACTCTTGGGCTCGCTCATCCCATTCAAAGGGAGTATCCTTCTTCAGGAGACGCATGAAACCTCTAGTCAAATTGGTGAAATTGACAACAAATATTCGTAGGAAGTTTGCCATGCCTTGCAAACATTGAAGATGACGAATATTTCATGGGGGAGACAACTGAAGTATTGCCTCCACTTTCAAGGGGTCGACTCTTATACTCTCTTTCGAAATGATAAATCCTAATAAACAACCTGATTTCACACAAAAGATGCACTTATGAGGGTTTAATCTAACAGCATAGTGGCAGCATCTTTCGAACACCAATCTCAAGTGATACGAATGACACATCCTCATACGAGAATGAGCAGTGAGGTCATCCAAAAATACTTTGATAATGGACTTGAGATCATGGAAAATCAAGGTCATTACCCGCTAAAAAGTAGCTCCGGACAAATAAATGTGGTCTTATGTTGGTCCTCAGGTTTAATTTGAATCTGATTATATCCGAAAAAACCGTCCATAAAGGAGAACACCTCGCTACCTGCACACTCATCCAAAATCTGATCTATAAATGGTGTGGGGAAGTTATCCTTAGGACAAGCACGATTTAAATCATGGAAATCAGTGCATATATGGATCTCTCCTTGCTTCTTATCTACCGGAATGATATTTGAAACCCATTCTGTCAAGGGAACGCGATAGATGAAACCCGCTTTCAATAGTTTCTCTATCTCTGCCTTTATGGCGGGTGCTTTCCTAGGATTTACTGCGTGTAAACGTTGTCGAACAGGTTTCGCGTTGGGGTAAGTTTTAATCTCGTGCTCGACAATCCAAGGGTCAATCCCTGGCATCTCATTGTAAGACCAAGCAAAAACATCATGGAATTCCTTGAATAGCTCGGTATACTAACGAATCTCATCTTGGGAACAATCTTCCCCAATGTACACATTCTCAACCATACCAGGGTTGCGAGAAATGTTGATAGGCATAGTTGATGATATGTTTGCCATGTTTCCATCAGCCATCTGACCAGGAGAGCTTAATGGAATCATGGGCCTACCAGCTTTATGTCTAAGAATCTCCCTATAATCCTCATGCTCCAACAAGTCAAGCTCTGGAAGGAAATATGATCTATGATGGAGTTCCTCCCATGGTGGCTCAACTCCCGACATAGCCTCGATGATCGCTTCATCTGAAGGGAAAACTGTATCAAGGAAATTGTGGGCATGAGAAGACTGTACTGCCCATGCAGGTAGCACATAGGGGTCTTCTTCCTCTGTCCGTGAAGAAGAAGAACAAGGCTCTGCAATAGATTGAAGATTAGCTTGGTAAGCAATCATGGCTGCAGGAAACGGCACACTTGTCTCAATGGCATCACTTGAAGAACTTAGTGAAGGAAGAATCCAAGGATCTCCCATATGACTTGTGCGAAAAGGCACCGATCTCATAGACATGGAAGCACCATTGAAACTAGATCCTATCATGAGGATGGGTGTAGGACAACTAAAGGTTCCCATGAGGGAAGGATACATACCTACACCGACACTCCCAGTTGCCAGCTGGGAATGTTCAACTTTCAGAACCGAAGCTTCCGAAGATGCACTAACAGGCGGATTCTTGAATGACATCTGATCAATCGTCACAATCTTCCCATTATGAGGAAAGCATACAACGTGAAATACAGAAGACGCAACGGATTTCATACTATACATCCAATTCCTTCCCAGTAAGATATTGTAGTCAAGGGGCGCATCAACCACCTCGACCTCTATCGCAACGGTCTTCCCTCCCAAATGGAATTTAAGAGAAGGAAGGATACCGTGCGGCCTAAACGATCTCCCATCAAAAGCAGTTAACATGGTCGTAGACTTTGACAACTCAGGAGAACCAAGACCCTTCCAATAAGACAAAGACATCACAGAAGCAGCAACGCCCTTGTCAATCACAGTACGCTTGACGATCATATTAAGACATTCTACATGCACCAAAAGGACACATAGTAGGGCAAGCGAGGCTGATGTCCTGCGGTTTCAATCTTGATCACTGAGGAAGAATCATCACCATTCACACCAAGAGCGGAAAGCAAAGCCTTCCTTTGCGACGGACAACTCTGAAGCACCTCCAATGCAGACATCGAACAAGGAGTATGACCCAAGTCCTTGACAACTGAATAGTTTTGGGCGGCTCGGCCATTTGGATTATGCCCCGAATGCTTAAGTACCCCCTTAGGAATGCGAGGTGCAACTTCAGGTTTGTCCGCAGGTTTCTCAATATGCAAAGGGGTTCCTGGTGGATCAGGTTCTTTACCTGGGTTGGGTTGTGACGAAGAATAATCTTTCGCACGCATCACAACTTTCGCAGCACGGACCATATTCATGCACCCATGACCAGTAGTTTCAGGTGGATCTTCATCACTAGATTGATCATGGGACTTCAAGTTCATATTTGGTTATGCGGTAAAGGGTTCGTTAACACGGCTGGGCCCTGTGCTATGAACTTTGAAGCTTCATCCATCCTGGGGCACAAGTAAGTGAGGTGATCATCCTTACAAAGCTTGCAAGGAAACTTAACCTTATGCTTATTCTGCTTGACCCCCCCAGCATTTTTATTGTTCTTGTCATTATTGTTGGAATTCTCATTTTTGTTCCCACGCTTCTTATTATTGTTTTTGCCCTTTTTTCTATTCCGTCCAGGTTGCTGGTTACCTTTCTGGTCGGACGACTACACAGCCAGTACATTCGCCGTTTGGGCGGGCTGAGACGAAGCCGTAGCTTGTCCTGAGGCAGATTGGTTGATTGACAATTGAGAAACTTGTTTCACAACCGAACCTGCAGGTTTCTTACTTGCACTACCCACAATGTCATCAGCATGTGGTCCAGGTTTGACCTTGGGATCGAAACTAGAATGAGGGGCATTAGGTATAATCTCATATAACAAACCAGACTGAGCATAGATCAAGTCTAGTTCATGCACCCTAAGGATGGATTGTTCCTCATTTTGCACTCCAGATGTGGAGACATCCTTCGCGATATATGGTAATAACGATTTGAGGAACCACTCAAGGAGGAATTCCGGCGGTATAAAGGCTTTGATTAATCTCTTCCGTCTACGCCACTCCTGAATATGATCAGAAATATGGGTGGCTTTATCTTGCCGAAATGTCGACAAGAGTTCAGTACCGAAATCATATCGTACTGGTAGCTAGAAGTGATTAAGGAAATTCATCGCAAGGTCATCGAACAAAGTAAAGGCACCCCTAGGTAACTCTATGTACCATTTCGCCCCAGGCCCTGTAAGGGTGCGTTGAAATAGTCTCAAGCGGACTGAGTCCTGATGTAATGAATTGGAAGAGCACCATAGGTGGAATGTCGTAACGTGTTCACTCAGATCCTCTCCTGGTTTTCCTTCGAACTTAGGTATGTCCGAAGGAAGCTTGGTAGGGACAGCCGACCAAGCCAGGTCATGAGCCATAGGATCGTTCGTAAGTCTCGATAAGTCAGGTAAATTGAGTGTTGCAAGGAAAGGGAGCTTAACATGATGAGGTTTAGGGACCACTCCCTGGTTCACATAGGATTGATTACCACCATGACCTTGGCCATAGTGACCTCGTCCTGTATGACCCGTATAGGGTGGCGTGGAAGTCGCATAATGAGGTGGACCTTGACTAGTAGGAGCTACAAAGCCATAGTTGGGAGAGTAAGCAAGTTGTGAATACCCGCCTCCATAAGGTTGAGAGACCTGTCCATACTGCGCCCCATATTAGGGTCCATAGGTCATCGGCTGCGATGCCCCATGAGATACTCCATAGGTAGGAATATACATTCCGGAAGTAGTAATATACATACCGGAAGTAGGGATATATGTCGAAGAAGTAGGAACTTGACCTCTAGAAACATGAACATAACCTCCCGAAACTACGGCTGATATGTAGGCTTGAGACACAACTGGTCTAGTAATCGCAGTATGGATCTGACTCGTAGCTACATGACAACTCGAAGGACCACGAGAGTAAGGTCGAGGATTCGCATTTGAAGAAATCGGAAGCGAGGATGAAGGAATATCTGTAAGAAGATATGTGCTAGTGCCTATCGTCACTCGTCTAGAACCTGGTATCGCTATGGGATCACTAACTCTAGACCTAGAAGGTACATAAGATGGAGCTTCCACCGCTGGGATGGAAGGTGTAATGTGACTAGTACTCCCAAACCTCTCCGAAAGGTAAGGCATGGGAATGCCCCCAGGTATAGTGTTAGGATCAAAGTCGGAGTCAACATGAAATTTCAAATCGTGCATAGGAAAACCAGTGGTAACATAACCACCATAGCTAGTGCTAGGAGGGTCAAAATGAGTCTTGGCATCTTCCGGCATTCCATACCGGTATCTGGTCAATGGGGAATCTGGCCTAGTATGAGTAGGTCTATCATGTAAAGATCCTATCTAGGAAATAACGGGACCAATCTTAGCTAGATCAAGTGAGGGATCATATGTAGGAGTAAGTTCCCCATCATCAATACGAATAGGAGGAGGTGGGTCAGGAATAATCTCTGAATGATCCTCCATGGTGTGTGAATCAATGTGTGACACAGTCCACCTAGACCGACTAGGCCCCTCTCCCAAAGGAGGAGGAGAAGTGGAAGGCGGAAGTCTTGCTAATCGACGAGAACGGCGCAGAACCACACCCGACTCCACAATGACTCAACAAAAAAGCAAACACTCTCTATTTACGTCAACCCTAGGCCAACTAGCGTACACAGAGCAATCACTATCAAATCTAAAGCCAAAACCAAGCAAAAAAGGGCTGGATAAGTGAGCTCCTGAATGTGTCCACTATGTGTCGCCTAGGGGAGGCTTGAGAGGCCCTTGTCACCACAAGGGGAGGTTCGAAACCAATTATTGTGGCCCTCAGCTTCAACGCGTATAGCGAATGTGCTGTCCGACCCCAACCTGGCTGGGACACATGTAGAATAACCTCTACACGTACCCCCTCGATATCCTAGGTAAGGTCACTAAGGTCACCTCGATATAATCAATGCTTAGGCAGACAGTCGCAGGCGGGATTGACCGTATGGGCAGGGTAGCAAAGCCCGAAACTCTCAAAAGAGCCCCCAGATACGAATACAATCCTGGCTATATCGTCGGTGCTACACAGTTTCCAACCAGGGGTTATCCCGATCAACAAT
>LPNX010349743.1:0-27572 GCA_001517045.1 Pseudotsuga menziesii | reverse complement strand
GAACTAAGGCAAAAGGACTCTAATGCACTAATCTCAAACAAAAAATCAAAGATGCCATGACAAGAACTTTCCTAAAAAAAAAATTTAGGCTAAAAAAAAACATTTCTGTTCAAAAACAGAGGCCTTAACAGACTCAGGAAGTGCCAAAGGAGACTCAGCAACTAACAGCATTCACCCAGCAATCCACAATCTTCCACAAAAAGGTAAAAACTAGGGTATACGCGACTATGCGCAGTGAACCCATGTGTATACGCGGAAATTCCAGAGGAACCCGCGTGTATACGCGACTGTAAATCACAAACCTGTGTACAGGAAGAAAAAGATGCAAAAATTCAGGCAAACAGATGGGCTGAGACTAAATTCACACCAACCAGGCTCTACCAGGCACAAATGCCCCCATACCCGACACAGAAACAAGAGAGAGAGAGCACTTCAAATACATTTAATGCCAAAAGATCAACCCCCAAAGGACAATTACTAGGAACTCCCCAGCGGAGTCGCCAATTCTATTACGGAGAGAAATTCGTATGGCTTGGGGTACCACAATAGACAGCTAGACTCCAGAAATCAATCTTTCCCAATATGCAATAGAAATTAAAACCATCTAACACTAAAGGATCGAACCTCGTAACTTATTCTGGACGGTTGAAGTAGATCCCCGTTGAGCTTTCCAATATTCAGCTTGAATTGTTATAGCACGTCCTCAACAACAAGTAAACAATACAAGCATACTATATTTCATGGTGTTAGATCTATTCTAGCATATATAATCAATAATGTATAAGCATTTGACATATTCCAATGGATGCAACATTCATTAAAATACACATTACTGGACAGGAAAAGATATTTCTATTAATATGAATCAGAGATTACAAGTGACAACCTCTGACGGCACGTCTGCGAACTGGAGAAACTGAATCCCCCACTTGGGCCTCCACCACCTCAATCCTCCATCACTCTGATAGCAAGCTCACTAACAAAGGCAAGCTTGGGAAGCACACAACAGTGCTCCAAAGGGACAAAGGGATGCAGACTCAAGTATAGTTCTGGCAACAATGGACTATAGTTTCGGTACTCTCAATTCTCTCTTCTTGTTTTCGATGTCTCAATGGTTCCTTATATATCTTTCCGAAGTGATACTGAAAGTTCGAATCCATGCGATCTCAAGGCATATGGAAGGCCAGGAGCCATATGAGTCAGATTCGAGGCAAGGAATGATCCAACAGTTTTGGATTATGCACACATCCCGATGTACGCGACTATATAGGGAATATCCGCGTATGTATGCGGTTATCAAGGGAAAGGTTGCGTATATCATTTTTCTAATGTTTTTAGGGATGGTCAATGATACATCAAAAGACAATAAATGGTCCATAGGGAATAATGAGTCTGCAGCGGGATAGGGGAAGGCCATACAATGTGTGATTCACCTAGTGTGGTGAAATCCGCTATAACACTGATACTTGTTCACTTTTTATGAATTATAATAAAGTATTCTTTTTTGGTAAACCTTAACCAGTTATTCCCTTTATGTAATCTAATGTTTTTTTATAGATCTAACCAATTTTACGCACAACATATAATTTCATATTGAAATAGAAATTCAGTCTTCCTTAACTCATTAACATATATCTTCTTTCGCATATTATAATCTTTAATCACTATGCCAGATCTACCTTAATATTCATAATAGAAACTATAACATTTTTTTCTTTATAGATCTAACTAATTTTACCAGCAACATATAATTTCATATTGAAATAAAAATTCGGTCTTCCTTAACTCAGTAACATATATCTTCTTTCGCATATTGTAATCTTTAATCACTATGCCAGATCTACCGTAATATTCATAATAGAAACTACAAATGATAAAAACATTCATAATCGTAAACTCCATTAAATAAAAGGTGATATATACAAATATGGTGCATATATGTAGCAGTGTAGAATCCTCCAAACAAAGAAATGGACAACACCATGCCACCCTGCCATAACCCAACATAATACTTTTTTCTCTATATTCTTTGATCACCCCAAGACAAGCTAAGGTACACTAAACTAATCCCTTAGGTCCTTTTGCATATTTTAATATGTAATCTTTTCTATTCTGAACTTGCTAGTTCTTTGTGTTGGAATGAGACCCTAGTTCGTTGTGTTGGAATGAGACCTTTATAAGATCCTTTCAAAAAGTGAAAGTAGTGAAGGAATACATTTTAGGTCAAGATATTTTTCCTTCTACCAATATTAAGTGGTTTTTCTAGGAAAACTTCTCTTTCCAAATAGTGCAAGTTTTACAGAGTAATATCCCAAATTTTGTCCTTGATTATATTGGGCATGATCCCTACTGCATATTATTTACTTTGATGTCATGTTTATGTTTATATATTAGGCGTATGCCCCACTAAACATGATTTATTGTTTTTTATGTGATTATATATTGGGCGTAGGCCCTGTTGGACAAAGAATATTATTGTTGTACTAGCCATAAGACCCGATGTATTGGATTTATTATTATGAGAATGGGCACAAGCCCTAATATAATGAGTTGATCTTTTGGTGATGTATTGTGTAGTAGACTAGTATACATGATTGATTTCTATGATGTGTTGGGCATAACCCCTCAATCACTTGTGCTATGAAACTATGTACTGAGTGTAGGCTATGGAGCACATAGGTAACCCCAGTAATTAAAGGATGTGAGTGTTAGGTATAAGCCTTGGATAACTCCAACATGATGTTTAGCATAATCTATGGAGGATCAAATCTTTGGCCATTGTATACCTAGGTGTATTGTACAAGTGCATAATAGTATTAGTGTTGAGCAAGAGGCTTTGGAATTGCACTAGTGTACAACTCTCGTTTGTTGGTGTTGAGCATAAGTTATGAATAGCACTAGGGGGGTTATTGTAATTAAAGGGTTTTGAGTTGGAAAGAATCTAAATAGCACCAATATTTATCATACGTATTTAAGTTGATTAAATGAAATTCCAATCTATTTATCACCAAGAACTGCAAGATACTACCATGAATACGAGGTAATCCAACATGTAAGGAAATCTAGAGCTACCTATCCTAGTTGACCAATCCAAACCCTACCTACGGCCTTGTTAAAAGAATTAACTTAAACTAAGGAGGCATAGAATAAACAAATTATGCTATTTGAATGCATGGATAATAATAGATGATTAAATTGAATAAGTAAGTCTATATAATACATATATGAACACACACACACACACACACACACACACACACACACACACACATATATTTATATGAAATGGGGCCCTTAAGGGTTAAGGGCTCTACGGAAGAAACAGCTCAGGTGAAATTAATGTGAAGGTAAGAAAGCAATAGATAAAGCGAAGGTGTGGGTTAATTTTTAAGTTTTTATGTTTTGTAAAGGAGTTTTAATGACCTAAATCCTTGAAACAATCGAACGCAATGATAATTGATGAAGTGGATTACGATACAATTACTCTGGAAAGACATAGCCACATTTTTATACATATGGAATCACCAAAGCAAGTAGGGTCAAATGCTCCCACACAGGAGAATACTAGACATGACCACTCTAACAAAAAAGTTGGTGAATATATGATATCCACCAAGATCGTTGAGAAGAAAAGATCAGGAGCTGAAGCTAAGAAAAAATCCATAACATTACTAGTAGGAAGGGACATAGCACTAGCAGAAGTACCTGATTATTTGTCCTCCACTCTGTTCAGTAGATTCTATGGGAAATCAGTGGGAGAAGTGGATCTTTGGAAGTGGATTGAAGAACAATGGAACTCTCATCTGCAATAGCTCCGGATGTTTCACATACTATCTAGAGGATGGATATTGTTCCATGTCAAGACAGAGGAAAAAAGACAAACCCTACTAGATAACAACTGGAAATGGGGGCATTCAAGGTTAATTCTTAAGAAATGAAGCGTGGATTTTGACGCCAATAGGGAACCACAAAATGTGCAGAGAGTTTGGGCCATTCTACCAGGCCTACCAATGATATTCTGGAAAAAGGAGATAATGGAGGCAAGAGACAGCAAAATTGGCAAATGCATAGCTCTAGAGGATGGTTGGGAATAGAAGGTCGATAGAAGAAGTGCTAGGATATTGATAGAAGTTGACCTCCGAGACAGACTATATGAATAAATTCATTTGGAAATTTACAATAGTATGTGGTGGAGAAGACTTGATTACTAGAAAATACCATTCAGGTGCTTCTCCTACACATAGGTCAGGCACTTAGCAAAGGACTAGGAAACTTCTGAACAAAGGTCTATTCAGTACAAGAGCAAGGATAAGGGTGCAGTTCAAAACAGAAAAAACAACAATTTCCAGCCAAGTAGCAATGCGTAAGAACCCAAGTTGATAGAAGAAAGCCTTGAAGTGACCCTCGGTAAGATGGCTCTCATCCCTGTTCTAAATTATACTGCCATTTTTGAAACCTTGGGAGGGAACAGATGTACCACTATGGGGATTATGTCATGGAAAATTGAAATATCCATGGAAACAAGAACCCTGATGAGAGATAGAGTTTTAGAGCTCACAGGAAAAATAGAACACACAGGGAACCTTACACCTACGGTGTTTTCAACCTTAGAAACATGTGAAAAATCTCCTCTGGAGACAAATGTCGCTCAATATGAGAGAGAGGAAGTGACTCCTATTAAGGATCTCATGTCAAGAACGTTACTCGATAAAAAAAAATCATGCATGTTCGGTGTAAGGAGATAACTTCAGATAGCAAGGACACTAGTAAAAAAGTGTCTTCCCATAAAGAGCGACTACCGTGGATTAGGAACAAAATTTATAACAACCAGTCCAAGGTGGTAGTTGACAAAGACCAAGTGTCATCCGAAGGATTAGAATTAGATAAGGTGGCCAAGGTAACATGGGAAGGACGTCTCATATCGCAATAGCAAACTCTTAAGGTGAGGTGGACGTGAAGAATGACAAATAGGCTATGATCGGTAGGGCCCTTAGAGCAGGACAGGCACAGACCAGGGTCCCATGATGCTAGTCCTCTCTTTCAATGCAAGGGTGTTGGGGAGCTCGCCCAAGATAAAATCTCTCAAAAGAATGGTCAATAGCCTAAATCCTACGATCATTTTCATTCAAGAAATAATGACGGAAGGAGAAAAAGCTAAGGAAGCATTGGAGCCCTGGTTGAAAGGATGGAACTTTGGTTTCATCAGCTCTGAAGGCCACTCAGGAGGACAAATAATAGCCTAGAACTAGGAGTATGAGAAAACTCATAAGGAGAACCACAGTTTAGTGTTGAAAATAGTTCTCAGAGGAAAATTCTCGAGGAAATCCTTTGCAATGCACAATGTTTATGGGCCATATCTTGAATGAAAGGGGTTCTGGGAAGAACTCTTCATCACTAGGATGATAGAGGTAAGGAACGTGATTTTAGGCGGGGATCTAAACATAACCCTATATAAAAAGGAAAAATGGGGGAGGTTAGCACGAAATGATAGTCTAAGCTCATTCTTTGTTGCGCTCTTCAAATCCAAGGAGCTAGTCGATGTTCAACGACTGAAGCTAACACTGACCTAGAGAAACAGCAGAAGCGGAGACCAGGCCATTTCTAAAAGACACCATGTGGAAAATAGTGTGCAAAGAGTTAAAATTTCAAGGGAATCCCGCCACTACTCTAGAATGCAAAGTAAAATCCCAGTGGACATACAAATCGGTATGTCTATACAGTGCTTTCCCATCCCTTTTCAATTATGGAATCTAGTGGGCTAGGAACACTGTAACTTTCAATAATAAAATAATCCCACCTAAAGTAACTACTGCCCTTGAGATACAGTGGACTAGAGAACACAAAGCACAAGTGAAAGAGTCAAAAGTCAGAGTGCTAGTTCAACCAGCAATAAACAAATGAATTCCTTGGGCCTATTTTGATGGAGCAAGCTAAGGGGGTCCTCCATTGGGTGGTTCAGGAGGAGTAATGTACCTACCAAACAACTAGAAGATTGAAGATAAGCTTGCACTAGGCCACTGCACAACCGACAAGTCAGAATTAGCAGCACTACATTTGGTTCTCGAGCTATCTCTTAAACTCAACATAACCCAAATGCAAGTATTTGAGGACTCAAAGATGGTGGTGGAATGGGTTAATAGGAGGATCCAAATAAATTCCCCTCATTTGCAGTATCTTCTCAATGCGATTAGAAGGTTATTGGAATCATTTACAAACTTTAATATTACACATCCATACATAAAATTGAATTCTGAAGCAGACAGACTATCCAAACTAGCCCTTCTATTGGATCCAGGAAAGATAGAAATAGAGGAATTTGCAGGCAATTAGATAAATGGGATGAAAATATATTCCATATTGGTGAAAAGCACTGGGAATTTTGTAAGAGGATGTATTTTGTAAAGAATAAACTTATGACAGGATGTTGATAAACAATGGACTATTACTTTATTAATGAAAGTTCCTCTGGAACGGTTTAAAAGCCATCCTTTATTTAGAATGGCTAATATTTTCCTATTGGAAAATATATATATTTATACCAAGTTATTTTAATAAATATACGTAAGAGATCTAAGTAAACTCTACATCTACTTATGAGAATAATAAATATATATATGTGGAAAGAAATAAAGATAGAGTTATAAGTAAAGGTCTATGTATATATTATATTATAAAATAATTATTTAAATGAAAATTCTATTCTAAAACTGAAGTAGGAACTACTAAAAGTTCCTAGTTATATATATTTTTCCATACATTATCTATAAAAGAAAATCCAACAGAAGGCGTGGGGATCTGATTATTATTTTGGGATAGGATTGGAGACCATTTCCAAAACCAACACTTAAAGAATACAGAGTCTAACTTCCAAACACCAGCAGCCTCATCCTTAGAATTTCTAGATCTCTTGCATGTTGGATCCAGCTCACAGGGATTCGATTGAGAACTAGGAACAGTTCTAGGTCATGGTTGGGATGAACGTGGAAGTTCTAAGGTCATCTAGTTATCATTCCTAAGGTCATATAAAGAGTTTCCTTATTAATTTTGTGTGTTGAAGTGTGCAAGATGATAGGGCCATTTCCAACTACGTAACTAAAGGTCAGAGGTTTTTCTCCACCCCAGATTTTATTTTTGTTTTAATTATGTTACATGGTGAGATTATAGGTATTAAGGTTGGTATGCTGTAAATGATTCTCCTTCTACATGAATAATTTTTTTTAATATATTTTATACTTTAAATGGAATCTAGGGTTAACTTCTTATAAGTTATGTGATAAATTAGTTTCAATGTTTTTACAATTATCGTAGGGTTTAGCATACATTTTAACATCTATTCAATATAAAGGTTATGAAAAAACGTTTTCCAAATCATCATAAACAACATTAAATCCACATAAGAATCCTAGGTCCTAGAAACAATATAAAATAACTATTTAATAAATATAGAAGAGAGTTAAGTTCTAAGCAAGCATTCACTTTAGCCAAGAAAATCTAGTGTGGAACTCTGATGTTGAAACTAGATTATTAAAATCAACACTGGAAGAAATATTCATGCAGGTTTCAACCTGAATTTACAAATAAATCACTTAGTTTTACATTACAGACCACCCATGAAGGTTTACAAATATAACCAAATAATAGCTATCACTTATATAAGGGTCAGTGCAAGAAGATGAGGGACCTTTAAGATGCAATCCTAGTTTTCAAAAACAACATCATGTTACGAAAAAATACATCAACCCGAGCCTGACATAACACTTGGTATGGTTCAACCCGAGCCTGACATGTCATGGAACATGTAGGATAGGAAGAAAAACCGTGTATGCGTTATATAACTACAAAACGCGCTCGCGATATTTAGTTATAAAATGCGTGCACGATTTGTAAATCATAAAAAAAAATTTAAATACACAGTCCCGAACCTGCGGCCCATTTTCACAATCAGGAACGCGAATTCGACTGACCATTGGAGCGTTTGGAGCAAGACCAGTGCTTGGGATTGTTGCAGGAGCTGATTCAGGTTGAGGGGAGGAGATTTCACTCATGCATTGTCATCCAACAAGGTAATTCAATCACCTAATGCATTTTTTTGGTAAATTTTTACCCTATAATTGTATGTATGATATTCAAATGCACTTCCCTCCTATCTTTTTTAATTCTCACGAGCAATAAGCAACATGTTCGTTTCTTCTTTGGTGTAGCACTTCTTATGTATTCTATTAACTTCAAAAGTATTCATACGCAACATGCCTATTTCTTCCTATTATATTCTTTTGGTGGTTTCTCTCTTTTATTGATTCAAGCTTCCCATGAACCAAATGCGATACACATCTCGTTTCACACCCAAATTGATGGAGCACACATTTACTATAATAAAAATGGTATTTAAGCGATGTAATGAATGATTGACAAAATTTGAAATGTTCTGTATAATAGTTTAATATAAATATAAGTAATAATGTTCATTACCTAATGGACTAGTAAACAATGTGGTGTGGGTACTTTAACTTTTATCTCTCTTCCTAACAACCCCTAAAACAAAAAACCAGAAAAATATATTAGTATACAAAAATCAAACTAAATCATTATAACTATTATACATCTAATTTTATTTTCATAATATAATCATAGGTTTTCTTAGCATTAATGCCCTCATTATTATTGCTTTTCTCCAGCATAAAATAAATAAAAACATTAATGTATAAGAAAAAACCAAGTGTGCATTAATTTTATAAATAATCAACATTCAAAATATGACAATTTTAATTACCTTGGTATTGGTCTCAATACTTTGTGATTGTGCCATATACATTCTTGCTATTACCATAGCTTTAAAATTGATCTTGAACTTAAGCTTTAGTTCATTTTTAGAGTTACTTTCATAATATCATCATAGGTTCTCTCACCATTAATGCCCTCATTATTACTGCTTTTTTCTTGCATTTACCTTATACACCTAGTAGAAGAGATTGAAGAATGTGGTTAAAAGATGGAAATTTCTATTATTTGAACAAATCTCAGGTTCAAATCCAAGAACTAAACTATCAGTATAAATACATTGAACATTGAATTGAGTTTCACTTTATTACAAGCTAATGTTAAATTTAAATAGTGTCTTATGATTTCACTTGAGGTCTCACACCCACACCATTGGTTGATTCCTATACCCTTGGTTGATTTTCTATTGGCATTCCTTGTTCCAACATGAACTCACCCTTGTATGAAATTGTTGGTGTTTCTAGATGTTACATGGTGTATTCACCTTTGTATGAAATGATTGGTGTTTTTTAGATGTTACATGGTGTATTCACCACATTTTTTGAAAAAATCAATATAACCAATGTTATGACCTGAGCTTGATTTTTAATTAGATTTAGTTTGAATTTTGAAGAGATGAAGTGGGTTTTACATTTAGTATATGAATTGTATTGTATATGGATAATATTGGTAGGTTGCAATCACAATTGAAGAAGGTTTCAGATTACTTATATTATCAAAATTTGACATGATTGAATGAGTAGTTAGCAAAATGTATTTAGAGTTATTGCACATCATGTTTTTTAAGTTTATTTTGATATGTTTTACATTTATAATGTCATGATGTTTTGACTAAAGTCCATGATAATGTTTTGAGTAAATCCCATGATATTTTATTAGGTAAACATTGTATATGTATGTGATTGGTTTGTTGTAGACAAAATTGGACTTGTGCTTAAGTTAGTTTTTCATATTTTGTTATGCATATTATTTTAAATGATAATATATACTTGTTGGTAGCAACCCACTTATTGCAAAGGCAGGTTAAACACAGTTTATTTTGATGGGGTTTTGCAAATTTTTGTTATCTAGCTTATGCTTTTGAATTAGTTATGTGGTGACATTTTATTTACTATTATATAGGTCTATGTGATGGTTGGATGTTATGAAGATAATTGGATTTAGATGCATTTACATTTTCAATTTTGAAGAGATGTCATTATATACCATGTATATGTTTCTAAATATTTTCTTATTGATTTTTTTATTGCAGTTGCAGCTATGGACCCCAATGCGGAAATATTGATTGAGCTTGCCCAGTTGAGAGGGTTGAGTACTGCTTTTAGTGGTGGTGACAGAATTCGGTGTTCACTTGAATCCACTTTGGATGCAATTGTTGAGACCATCACATTGTCAAACAACGTACTATATGATATTACTTCACATAGAGAAATAAAAAGACGTGAGTACGCTGATGGGCTTAGCTACAATGCAATAAAGAAGTTGAAAATCACCAAGGAGCATATATTTTCATTGTTTAGGGACCCTCGCACAGGGGAAATCCCAAATGCAAATAGGCCACATATCTCTATCGAGTGGTGCACATATCAACCATTTGTTGATAACTGGATGGACAGATGGTATATGGTTTTTGATATGCCACCACACAACAATAGGGAAATCCCGTTGTACTTCCTTCAGAAGATGTATGCAGAGTTCATGTTGGGAAAACACATAAAATATTTTGATATATTGCAGTTTTAGGGGATTGGTGGGGGGATGCCCCAAAACCGACCCAATTCCAGGCTTCAAGACATTGATCGCCCTATCCCTACACCTCGCAGGTAGTTTCCTGGGCCAGATGTCCCACCTGTACATCATGTGATTCCACAGACACGTGAGGCATTTTTGAGTTTGGCATGGGCCGTTGTTCGCCATAGCACTATGGTTCAGCATGTGGGTGAGTATGGGACATCTGTCCCTGGTGTGGTACATACACTAGGTCCTCATGGTGCAGGACCATCTTCTGGTGCAGTACCACCCACTGGTTCAGGACCATATACTGCAGTACCATCTACTAGTGCAGCACCATCAGCACATTCCCAGCCCACTTTTGAGCCTCACGAGTGCACATCGTGTGGTCTTCCATGCTATGGTCTTTCGTCAGATGTTGTCTTCAGTGGGTTTTTGAGTGATGTATGTATATGGTTAATTGTAATAAATTCTTCATTTATTTTCCTCTTTGTGCACATATGTATAGTTTGAGCTAATATATTAATTTTGTGAACTTACAGCTGATGCTTTATGCTGGAAGCGACGCCCCAGAGTATCATGTCCCACACTCTACATAGGGGCAGGACATTCCATCCACTGATCCCGTATCTCACACCAAGGTAAACATTTTAAAATTTCAGTTTTTTAATACTTGTTAAATTGTTAATTTCCACATACTGTACATGTTATTTCACTAATGTTATCTACGGTCTAATATTTACAATTATTAAACTTGCAGATGCCGGATACTTCACAGGGGAAAGCAGTGATGGAGGTAGGATCCATATCTAGGCAGATGCCGGATCCATATTTAAAAAATGTCATTTTTTAAATACATGTATGTCTGTTGAATCATCCATGTCTATCTACATGAACTCTTGTTGACTATAGGCTGGTACCGAAACACCTAGACCACTTCCTAGAGTTATATATCCTTATAGGCCATATGTGAACAAGGGCCTAGTCTATATGAGATGGCCTACCCCTAGAAAGAGTGAAGTTGTTCGTGACCATGGAGATACTGATACCATGGTAATTTGTATATCCTTCGATGATATTTCTTGGTTAACTTGAAATCCAGTGCATAAAATATTTTGTTAATGTTTGATTTGCATGTTTACTGCATCAGGAGCCAGAGTTCACTATTGAAAACCTTGCAGGGATGGTTGATGTAGCAGTCAGTGCTGCATCTACAATGGCAACAAGGCACACACAGGTACAACTATTTGAACATGATATAGACATATTGTGTTATTGTTGTCTATTGTTTATTCATGCACATTTCTAACTATTTCAAGATTTGGTGATTGTAGCCACCACCACCACCAGGTCCTGCCCCCTCTAGTTCGACCATGGATGTGACCATCATTCTTGTTCAACCAAAAACTCCATCTGCTACACAAGAAACCCAATCCCCTTTGTCACAGTCTCTCATTGAGGTGAGATGTCCATTAATGAACAATTGTTTCATGCAATGTCCATTAACATTTTCATAATTTTTGAGTTAATTTAGATATGGTATTTTATTGAGCTAATTTATTAGTACATATTTAATTGAATTTAACAATTGATATTTAATTTGCAGGATCCAGAGATGCACACTAGTCCTATAGTTGTGCCTACAGGATCACCCTCAAGAAAAAACAAGACGAAGCTTGAGTTTTGATGTGTCTTATGGGATATGTACATATCGATACATGTGTACATGTGGCTTGGATAGTTTTGGATACATGTACTTTTGGAGACATGTACATTGACATTTCACTTACATGTGCATGTGGCTTGTATAGTTTTGGATACATGTACATGTGTCTTGGATAGTCTTGGATAGTTGTGGAGAGACATGTACTTCTGGTTACTTTTGGATATTTATGTAATTTTTGATACTTTTGGATATATATGTACTTTTGGACACATGTACACAATTGACATTTCAGTTATAAATGAATGATACATTTCACTCTGAATTTGCTCTTTGGTTTCCACATGTTCTTGTGTCAATCTATTGTATTGATTTGTGAGGATTATCTATTACTTATGAATGAACTATGTCAAAAGAAAAAACTATTATATTTAAAGGTTTCAATGATCTCAATACATGCACACTAAAGTCAAAATTCTTGCTCGTGTAATTTAATAAATATAAGTGCAATACAATGTATTTCAAGGTTTCAATGAACTCACTACTTGCACACCAATTGGATATATCTAATTAAAAATTGTGAGTTTGGATTCATTAAATTACAAGTTAAGTCAATGCTCAAGTGTAATTTAATAAAACTAAGTGCAATACATGCTTTACATTTCATCAACAACCAACAACACTATTCAACAAACCTCATGCACCCAATGACTAATCACTCAGCATTAAAGGAACTACAATAGAATCCAAAGACTGAGAACCAACTTTGTGAATCAACATGATTTGAAGCATAAGTCCATCGGATAATGGTTGTATAAGATTGTAGGATAATGGTTGTATAAGACTGTTGCCACTAATCCAAACTAAACCAAACTGATCCAAACTCTTGTTGACCAAGTCTGAGCTGTTGTATGAATGAGATGATTCCCTCTTCCAAACATGACTTGAACAAATAAGAACGGTCTCCTTTTATAGCGTTCACCTCAAACAACTCTCCCATAGAATACTATTTCTTTAGAAATCCCTAGATTCCTCCTAAGGAGGAGCAATCCCTTATTATTTTCCTTATGATTGGATAAAATTCCTTGAATAGGTCCACATTGCTAATTCTCATATGTCTAACTCGTGAGATCCTATTAAAGCACACATTTATTCTTCATTTGAGAGTTTGACCATGTCAAAAGTTCCACATGGTGTCTCCTCAAGCAAAGATCTTTCTTATTAAAATGTAGAAAATTCCTTGAACAAAATATTTTTACTCCAAATCCCTCCTCAAAAGTGAAATACACCATCTAATATGTAGAAATACATCAAGTAATTTGTCCTCAACCCAGAGGGATCTAAAAGTTGAATTATGCCTCTAGTTATGAGAAACATATCATCATGCTATTTACCTCCAAAAAAGGCAACGTGTTATTTCATAAGTGGGTGTTTCTCCAATTCGTTGGTTCATCTTCCTCCTTCAATCCAGCATGCAATTCCCTTGTAAAAACCTCATTTCTAGAACCATCCTTTGTACAACTATGATCAATATCAACATTTGGAATCTTCCACCTTTTCTGTTGAAGACTACTCATACTATCCTTAAAACTGGGTTCAAGTTCTTGCAATATAAAATTTGGGATTTTTTGTTTTTCTTCATTAATTTCTTTAACAGGTGCACCTTCTGTTAACTTAGAAAATGTTGGGCTAACATAATTCTGCCTCCTGCTACTCATAGTTGTTGAATATGCAATACCAGCTGTGTGGAATGTTCCACTTGGAATTGATCTTATATCCTATCCCTTTCCTGATCGAATATGCCTCTGGAGCTTCAATTCATTCTCTTTTGTTTCAATTTGCTTTCTCAATTTCTCCAAGTCAGTGCCACTAGGTTTAGTTACATATGAGCCAGGCTTGAAAGCATGTTTTTGGCCAATTGAACTATTGTGGCCAATAGTAGGATTTTTATTACAGGGTGACTGCTAAGGTGGACCCTCTCCAAACCCCATAGAAGTCACCCCACAGACTTGCAATGCACTTGATATGGTTGTACAAAATGCAGCTAACTGCTTCTGCACCATAGCCATTTGCTTTTGCATCCCTGGGGTTTGTTGTGATGTGGTTATAGCCATCTATGAAGAAGCTGCAAGTGATTGGCTTATAGAAGTCCCACTTGTATTTTCCCTTGATGATCCATCTTTATCACTTCACTCCACTCTCTTGCTCTCTTCTTCACCCTCACTGTCACTATCTCCATCAGAGAATCTAATGACAAGGTTATCATCTTTCTCTTCTGCTACAGGAGATCTAATAGAAGGATGTAGATCTTGTAAACTAGACAATGGGCTCACTTAGATACCGTTCAGGGACACTTGGTGGACTTGGGCCCAGTGCACAAAAAACCTCACGGAGAGGCAATTTTGAATTCTGTCAACTCCTGCTAGTGTGTTTGGGCATGGGAAATATGGCAATGCCAACCACACCCCCACCATCCGTGGCTTTCCATCTTTGTCCCTCATTGGCGTGAGTGCATTGTCCCCTATCGAGCGAAACCATAGCTTCAAAAAACACTGTAGACGGAGGGCATCAAGAAATGCACAGCAAGGAGAGGCCCCCCCCTAGCTAAAATCCCATGTCACGAATCCAACGGAATCGACGGTTCGTCGATTGGAGGCCCGAGCATCGATCTATGGCGAGTTGCAAGTCACCTCCAGATACCATTCAGGGACACTTGGTGGACTTGGGCCCAGTGTGCAAAAAACCTCACGGAGCAGGAATTTTGAATTCTGTCAACTCCTGCTAGTGTATTTGGGCATGGGAAATATGGCAATTCCAACCACATCTCCACCATCTGTGGCTTTCCATCTTTGGCCCTCGTTGGCGTGACTACATTGTCCCCTACTGAGCGAAACCCTAGATTTAGAAACCACCATAGACAGAGGGAATTGGGCAATGGATAGCAGGGAGAGGCCCCCCGTAGCTAAAATCCCATGTCACGAATCCAACGGAATTGACGGTTCATCAATCGGAGGCCCAAGCATCGATCTATGGCAAGTTGCAGGTCACCTCCAGATATCGTTCAGGGACACCTGGTGGACTTGGGCCCAGTGCGCAAAAAACCTCACAGAGCGGCAATTTTGAATTCTGTCAACTCCTACTAGTGTGTTTGGGCATGGGAAATATGGCAATTCCAACCACATCCCCACCATCCGTGGCTTTCCAGCTTTGGCCCTCATTGGCATGACTGCATTGTCCCCTACTGAGGTAAACCATAGCTTTAGAAACCACTGTAGACGGAGGGCATCTAGTAATGGACAGGAGGGAGAGGCCCCCCCCTAGCTAAAACCCCATGTCACGAATCCAACAGAATCAATAGTTCATCAATCGGAGGCCCGAGCAGCGATCTATGGTGAGTTGCAGGTCACCTCCAGATACCGTTCAGGGACACCTGGTGGACTTGGGCCCGGTGCGCAAAAAACCTCATGGAGCGGAAATTTTGAATTCTGTCAACTCCTGCCATTGTGTTTGGGCATGGGAAATATGGCAATGCCAACTGCACCCCCACCATCCATGGCTTTCCAGCTTTGGCACTCGTTGGAGTGACTGCATCGTCCCCTACCAAACGAAACCCTAGCTTCAGAAACCACCGTAGACGGAGGGAATCGAGCAATGCACAGGAGGGAGAGGCCCCCCCATAGCTAAAATCCCACGTCACGAATCCAATGGAATCGATGGTTCGTCGATCGGAGGCCCAAGAATCGATCTATGGCGAGTTGCAGGTCACCTCCAGATACCGTTCAGGGACACCTGGTGGAATTGGGCCCTGTGCGCAAAAAACCTCACAGAGCAGCACTTTTGAATTCTTTCAACTCCTGCTAGTGTGTTTGGGCATGGGAAATATGGCAATGCCAACCGCATCACCACCATATGTGGATTTCTAGATTTGGTCCTCGTTGGCATGACTACATTATCCCCTACCGAGCGAAACCCTAGCTTCAGAAACCATCGTAGATGGAGGGCATCGGGCAATGGACAGGAGGGAGAGGCCCCCCCCTAGCTAATATTCCATGTCAAGAATCCAACGAAATCGATGGTTCGTCAATCGAAGGCCCAAGCATTGATCTATGGAGAGTTGCAGGTCACCTCCAGATACCGTTTAAGGACACCTGGTGGACTTGGGCCCGGTGCGCAAAAAACCTCATGGAGCGGCAATTTTTAATTCTATCAACTCCTGCTAGTGTGTTTGGTCATGGGAAATATTGCAATGCCAACCACACCCCCAACATCTGTGGCTTTCTAGCTTTGGCCCTCGTTGGCGTGATTGCATTTTCCTCTACCGAGCGAAACCATAGCTTTAGAAACCACCATATATGGAGGTCATCGGGAAATGGATAGGAGGGAGAGACCCCCCCCCTAGCTAAAATCCCATGTCACGAATCCAACAGAATCGACAGTTCGTCGATTGGAGGGCCGAGCATCGATCTATGGCAAGTTGCAGGTCACCTCCAGATACCGTTCAGGCTCACCTCGTGGACTTGGGCTCGGTCCGCAAAAAACCTCATGTAGCAGAAATTTTGAATTCTATCAACTCCTACTAGTGTGTTTAGGCATGGGAAATATGGCAATGCCAACATCATCCCCACCATCTGTGGCTTTCCATCTTTGGCCCTTATTGGCGTGACTGCATTGTCCCCTACCGAGTGAAACCCTAGCTTTAGAAACCACTATAGACGGAGGGATACGGGCAATGGACAGGAGGGAGAGGCCCCCCCCTAGATAAAATCCCACATCATGAATCCAATGGAATTGACGGTTCATCGATCGGAGGCCCGAGCATTGATCTATGGCGAGTTGCATATCACCTCCAGATACCGTTCAGGGACACCTGGTGGACTTGGGCCCAGTGTGCCAAAAAACTCACGGAGTGGCATTTTTGAATTCTATCAACTCCTACTAGTGTGTTTGGGCATGGGAAATATGGCAATGCCAATTGCACCCCCACCATCTGTGGCTTTCCAGCTTTGGCCCTCGTTGGCATGACTGCATTGTCCCCTATTGAGCGAAACCCTAGCTTCAGAAACCACCGTAGATGGAGGTCATCGGGCAATGGACAGGAGGGAGAGGCCCCCCCCCCCTTAGCTAAAATCCCATGTCATGAATCCAATGGAATCGATGGTTCATCGATCGGAGGCTCGAGCATCAATCTATGGCAAGTTGCAAGTCACCTCCAGATACCGTTTAGGGACACCTGGTGGACTTGGGGCTCGTGTGCAAAAAACCTCATGGAGCGGCAATTTTGAATTCTGTCAACTCCTGCTAGTGTGTTTGGGCATGGGAAATATGGCAATGCCAACCGCACCCCCACCATCCATGGCTTTCCAGCTTTGGCCCTCGTTGGCGTGATTGCATTGTCCCCTACTGAGCGAAACCCTAGCAAGTCTGGCTGATAAACATGCCTAAGTAAAAATATGGTGCGTTACAGTCCATGCATGGCAAATGGCATCTCGAAAAAAATATACACATGTACTAGTGTTAACATGTTGCATCAACAGTATAATTTAAATTTTGAGTTAAAAACATTGGTTTTTCTTTAATATAGCTTTTGTTTATAGATATAAACCTACACCATGCATATTATAGAACTTATTAGGTTAAGGGTTACACTCTCGAGATTTTTCTTTAGGGTACTGGGAAAAGGAAAAATATTGCTTCCATGCACATATACTTTACTCACATTGACGGTGATGAATGATGATGATGTTCATAATGTTGACGATGATGATGTTGAAAAAGAACCCTATTACTCATAATGATGAATGATGATGATGTTCATGATGTTGACGCTGATGATGATGAGGATGTTGATGATGATGATGATGATGATGATGATGATGATGATGTTCATGATGTTGATTGTGATTATGTTGATGGTGATGATGAGGATGATGATGATGATGCTCATGATGTTGTTGGAGATGATGATGATGAGGATGATGATGATGATGATGATGATGATGAAGGTGATGATGATGAGGATGATGGTGATGGTGATGATGTTGATGGTGATGATGATGATGAAGGTGAGGATGATGATGATGATGATGATGAAGGTGATGATGATGATAAGCATGATGATGATGAGGAGGATGATGATGATGATGATGATGAAGGTGATGAAGATGATGTTGATGGTGATGGTGATGATGTTGATGGTGATGATGATGATGAAGGTGAGGATGATGATGATGATGATGATGAAGGTGATGAAGATGATGTTGATGGTGATGGTGATGATGTTGATGGTGATGATGATGATGAAGGTGAGGATGATGATGATGATGAAGATGAAGGTGATGATGATGATGATGATGATGATGAAGGTGATGTTGATTGTGAGGATCATGATGAGGATGATGATGATGAGGATGATGAGGATAATGAGGATGAATGATGATGATGTTCATGATGTTGATGGTGAGGATGATGATGAGAATGATGATGATGATGTTCATGATGTTGATGGTGATGATGTTGATGGTGATGGTGAGGATGATGATGATGATGTTCATGATGTTGATAGTGATGATGATGATGTTAATGATGTTGATAGTGAGGATGATGATGAGGATGATGTTGATGATGTTGATGGTGATGATGATGATGAAGGTGAGGATGATGATGAGGATGATGAGGATGATGTTGGTGGTGATGATGATGATGAAGGTGAGGATGATGATGATGATGATTATGATGATGAAGGTGATGAAGGTGTTTCCATTATTTGTTACTTAGTATACATGCTAAGGGGTATATTTGATTGCTTTAGTTGATTGTTCATTCACATTTTTCAACTCTCATATATATCTAGTCAATCAAAATAGATTTTTGGTACATAAACACATGAAATTACCATTCATAGATTGAAAATTCCAATAGGTATTTGATACTCAAACATGATCCCTAGTTGTTCTTTGGGTCTCTTCATCTTTTGTTACTCTCTAGGATGTGATAGACCTCAATTTTGACCATAACACCCAGTTGAAGGGTTTGGGTGAATGAAAGTTAATGATGGTCTCTCAGGACATGTCAATGGAAATACAAACATGGAAAACCAACAATCTATTGTATTGGAGGGACGATTCAAGGTATTTACACAATAAATTTGAATATGTTGAAAGAAGATGAAATGTAGAAAATTGAACAAGCTTTCAAAATATATAATTCCTATCTATGGATATTTTGTATGACCACATGAAATTCAAGTTTTTTAAGCATTATGTTGTTTTTTGGGGAAATTATATTGCATTGTTTTCTCATCAGTGCAAGTAACTTAAATGATGGGATTTCTTAACAAAATTTTGAACAATTACAAAGAAGGGCTTGGCTTTGTACACATCGATTGTTTCAAACAACATTATGGAAAATTTTGCATATCAAGAACACAAAATTGACATATTCATAAGAAACATACATGGGGAAATTTAAATTATGATACATACCTCATCATGCTAGATCCCACCTATTATCATACAACCAAGCCCTCCGGATCATCTCTTATAACAATGGTCTCCATTAGTCTCTTTTGCTCTGTATCCGTTAAGAAGTAGCGTACCTTCGATGAATTTCAGCTAGGCATTGTTCGTACTTGAAGGTTTGTACCAATGATTAAGTTGGTAAAGTGATACACACTTGCACCTGGTTTGTAATCCATGTAAACATATCCACTCTTCTTTCTTGCATTGTTGTCATGTGTAAGGTAGTCACCTTTAACAACCATAGACCCAGTGGGGAAGTGGTTGTTTTCATCATCAGTCATGGACATAATGAGGGTTTGCTTTCCCTCTATACAGTGTGCCAACCAGTAATCACCACCCCATTCACTATCTTTTGAGGCAACCACTGCGTATATGTGTCCTGCAAAGTATGATTGTAGGTATATGATCAAAAAAAATTTGTGTGATACAAGGCCATTAATGTGAGTTTCAAGACTATGCAAATTTAACAAAAAAATGTTAAGGAAATGCATCATACTAGGTTGTACAAGGTATGATACATGATCAAAATCTATAGAAATAGACGATTGGTCTTCTTCCAACAGAGTTAACTCAACAATTGCACATTGATCAAGTGGAAGTGATATGCGATCCCATCCATCAACCCAATCCAATGATTCACACACATCCCAATCACCATCACAGCAAGGTGGGAAAAAACAAGCGAGTTTTCTGGTACAAATTTCAAATACTGGGTTATCAGAACTTCGAACCGAATGAAAGCCACGAGTGCTAGGAACAGTCTTGCATTCCCATGAATGTGAACGATCTATGTCTACCACCTCCCAAAAAAATCTCTCCACATGTCTCTTTCTTGTGGATTCTGCTCACATAGCTGATTCCTCTCCCATTACTGACATGCACCACCTGACTATAGATTGAGAATTTCGAATAGTATATATTGTAGATAATTTCAATTTCTCTCTTCGTAGGGCTATTTTGACACATGCTCCAGCTCCATCATGCTCTCCTTTACCATGCCCAATCTCAAAATAGTTCCACATATGTGGAACTTTGTAGTTTTTATGCAATGAACACAACCATTGAAATATGCGTGCATTTTTGAACTGTTCAGCACATCCATCAGACCAAATCCAGTGTTGATCCATTTGTATGTTCCTACCCTTCAAATGATCATAGAACATGATGAAGCAATGATGTACATAGTGGAAGTCATTGCACCTATCATCACTTATGTAGAAGTGATATTCCTTTAGAATTTCTCTTTGCTCTTCACTACTGTCCGGGCCATGCCTATATGTGATATGCACCATCAAGGAAACCTGCTCAGAGTGATAATACTGACTTTGGATCTCATTTTGAGGTTGCAGAGTGTAGCTCTCGGCAAAATCAACAACTGAAAGTATAGTACCATGAGGAAATGTATCTCTGCATATTCTAAACTTCTCATCCTGCCATTGTGCCAAGTGGACATGCTGAACATATTGATGTGTATTTTCAATAAATTCCTTGATGAAGACACTAACTTGTACCTATTGACACAAAATGTTCTCAATATTAGGTTTTTTTGTAAGTAAGGAATGAAATGCAATTGTTCTGAACATAATTTTATAGATACATGCATGTACCTGAGTTGTCACCATTTGTATTTTTTTGCTTTCTTTCCCTGGGACTATTTCATAGATAATATATTTGAAACTTTTCATGTCTGTAACCATATTCCCAAATTCATTGTCTCCAGTCTCATGCATACATTGGCTCAATAATGCCATTCCAGCACAGTTGGAGCAAGTTCAATCCAAACATGATTTTGCATAGTAAGTTTGCCCCTCAGGCCTATTGCACATGATACTATGAATGAATTCTCTTGATGAGGTCGGTGGTATTGTCAAGGAGCAATCCTGCACATGGTTAGTATGCAACACACGATGAATGTACAAAAATGTTTCATAGTAATATTCATATTCTACATGGTATCTACAACAACAAGTGTTATGAAGAGTATTTATTCTAACATACCAAGGCTTACATTTCTCAAAATATCTTTGCCCCAAATTCAATTGTCTATGTTCATTCCTAAATTTCTCGTATAGTTCTGTCTGTGTTATATCAAGAAAATGCTTAATATGTGGTTCACGGTCCTTTGAACCCCTTCTCAGTTTTAGTACATCCTTCCGGTTTGAAGAAGGCCTTCTGTGATCATGCCAACAACTCTACACTAGTCCCTTTACTGCATCAACTAGCTTCATGTCACGACATGGCGATCGACCAATAAAGGCCCAAAAATCTGTTTGGACGGTTGTGTCGAGATGTTCTCTTCTAATATAATACCTACAGAGGGTTTTTACATTAAAATTAACTAGTTTAGATGTAGGCTTGAGAAAACCAAGGACCCTGGTGTTCTTATTCACAATTGCTTGTGAAAACACACGACGAGCTACATTGACCATGTGTTCTTACCAATTTTACCAAAGGCATCTACTAAGCTTTTAACTATATGAGAACTTGGTCTAGAAGCCTTTATCATCTTTATCCCTAATGATTTCCTAACAATATTCATGCCCCTAGATTTTAACAATGATAAAAATAATCTACATTTATCTCCATCACATTTAGAATCAAAATATTTATTTAGTATCTGTTGAGTTTGATAAGCAATACTACGTTTAGATAGTGTACCTTCAATGGAATTGAGGAGTCCTTCATCAAATTGTATATGCTTCAAAGTTCTTCGACGTGTGCTTTCTAATGGAGGTAAGGGGTTTCAGTAGCAACTTGTTGTCCTTCACTCTCTTCCTGGTAGTTGGATGGTGGAAGTCCAACATCCTCATCGATGGTCCGATTGATATTTTCTTCTTCAACAGTAGGCTCCATGTACACTGACTCTTCATGAGCTTCGTCTTGAGATGGTCCCTCTAGTGAATGAGGAATTTCTTCTTGTGTTGGATTAATAGGATGAACCTCCGCATCCTCTATAATTGGATTTGGATTAATTTCCAAAGAAAGCCTCCGATTCATCATGTCTATTCTTTTCTTTTCTTTCTCTTCTTCGATGACTTGTTGAGGTCTCTTCTTCCTTGCTGATTTTCTTCCTCGGTTACGTACATTCCCCATCACCACAATAATCAATGTCAATATACTTTGTTTTTGTTGCTCCTCAATTACAAGCTTCCAAATTTTTAACTTGCTTTAATATAACTATTAATCCTTCAATATACTTCAATCTTCCTTCTCAATTGTTCATATTTCCCATCAAAACAACAATGAATGGGAAAATTTACCTTTGGTTCTCTTGAATAATAAGCAAATGAAAGTTATATCCACCATCACCATGAAATGACATTGAAGCTTGATATCTTATCTTGTGTGCTCCTCAACCATGGAAGATGTCCTCAATGTTGCACCTGCATAACAAAAAGAATGATGGAGATGGTGTGGATTGTGAGTATTTTGAAAGGCAAGCTCGTGCTCTTGAAAAATATTGCGCGCAAATAGAAATTTTGAGAAAACACGCAGTGAAGTTGCTCTCGGACAATGACAATTCACTGTCTTAACAGTCCCACAACGCGCACGCAATTTGACCACTAAAAACGCGTACGCGATTTGTATAACAAAAACGCCCATGCGATATATTCAACCACAATTAATGGAGTGGGTGCACGGCTAAATGTAATCAACTTGTATAATCTAATCAAAATTTAATACATAGGGAATTGTTGGCCTAAAAGTGGGATACGACCATTATGTCAATATATAAAACATGATGGATGGTTATTTGAATCTATTCCATTATTTAAGGTTTAAATACATGGTTTAAAACAATACATTTTCCTATGGTCTCATGGGGCATGTGTTGTTCCCAAAATAACCACAAATGCTTTATATAGGGATATTTATCCTATGAGTGAGATAAGCTTTCCATTTTGAGATATATCATGCCATAGATGATTATCAATGCTCATTTCATGGTCCATAGACAAAATATAAGGTCTTAATCCATGGCATTCACGTTTGGGGATCATAGGCCATGCGTGGTCCCTCAAGCCATTACATATGCCCTAATAGAGAATATTTGGTATACGAGTTTGATATGATGGCCACTTGAAGGTTTGGTGCTCTAAGGATGACTAATAGGGATGAGGGAAAGTTGGGGTCATATTCCATGGAAACCACTCATGCCTTGAATAAGAAATCTTTGGTCTATGAGTTCAATATGGAGATGATTTCAATGTTTGGTGCACTAGGGATGCTTATAATTGTAGAATCCATGGTATAGGGACAAAATATAGGGTATTAGATACCCTGGCATTTATATTTTGGGATCACACACAATTCACGTGGATAAAGCCACCATATAAGCTCTGCATTGGGAATCTTTATCTTGTGAGCAAGACATAATGGTCATTTTGAGGTTTGTAACAACAAGGTAGTTATAGACTAAGGTTTGTGCTCTTCATTAAAGTATTGCAGTACTGATGAAAATTTATCCTCAAACCATTACTTGCAAATTATCCATTTTTCATTATTGATAAAAAATTTATAAAATGACTTGTGTATTAGGAATGTCGCTCCAACTACAAGGACCATCATCTTTCAACCATAGTGGTTATTATATTTTCTTGCAAATTTTGCATAGTTGTTTTCTATGTGGGTAATTAACAACTTCATATGGATAATTCCATTAACATTCTTATGCTTGATAAAATATATTTGGGGCTCATATGGCATTTGTGGGACTTAGAACCACCACATAGGCCATACATTATTGGCATGTGATCAAGGTGTGGTGACAATTTCAAGTTTTACTACACTAGGGATAACTCTTACAACATAATCCATTATATAGGGTTAAATGATAGGGAATTATACCATAACATTAGTTTCCTTCTAGGATCATAGGCCATGCATGAAGCCTGAGGCCATAATAAAGGGCCCATTTGGACCTTGAATTGGGTTATGTGGTACTCCATAGTGGTTAGAATAATATAAGGCTTCCAATTGCAATAACCAGGCCAAGATAAACATTGAATGGCAAAGCCAAGATGTTCATGATGTTGATGGTGATGAATGAGGATGATGATGATGATGATGATGAGGATGATGAAGGTGATGTTCATGGTGAGGATGATGATGATGTTCATGATGTTGATGGTGATGATGATGATGATGATGTTCATGATGTTGATGGTGATGATGATGATGATGATGTTCATGATGTTGATGGTGATGATGAGGAGGAGGATGACGATGATGATGTTCATGATGTTGACGTTGATGATGAGGATGATGATGATGATGATGTTCATGATGTTGATGGTGATGATGATGATGTTCACGATGTTGATGGTGATGAGGATGATGAGGCTGATGATGATGTTCATGATGTTGATGGTGATGATGATGATGTTCACGATGTTGATGGTGATGAGGATGATGAGGATGTTCATGATGTTCATGATGTTGATGATGACGATGAGGATGATGATGTTGACGGTGATGATGATGAGGATGGTGATGATGATGATGATGATGAGGATGAGGATGAGGATGATGATGATGATGTTCATGATGTTGATGGTGATGATGATGATGAGGATGATGATGATGTTCATGATGTTGATGATGAGGATGATCATGTGGATGATGATGATGATGTTCATGATGTTCATGAAATTGATGGTGCGGATGATGAGGATGATGATGATGATGAATGATGATGATGTTCGTGATGTTGATAGTGAGGATGATGATGATGATGTTCATGATGTTGATGGTGATGAATGATGATGATGATGATGATGAGGATGATGATGACGAAGGTGATGTTCATGGTGAGGATGATGATGATGAAGGTGATGTTCATGGTGAGGATGATGATGATGTTCATGATGTTGATGGTGATGATGATGATGATGATGATGTTGATGGTGAGGATGATGATGATGTTCATGATGTTGATGGTGATGATGATGATGATGATGTTCATGATGTTGATGGTGAGGATGATTATGTTCACAATGTTGATGGTGATGATGATGATGATGATGTTCATGATGTTCATGATGTTGATGATGATGATGTTCACGATGTTGATGGTGATGATGAATGATGATGGATGATGATGATGATGTTCACGATGTTGATGGGCATGATGACTGATGATGATGAGGATGATGATGATGATCATGATGACCATGATGTCGATGATGAGGATGATGATGATGATCATGATGACCATGATGTCGATGATGAGGATGATGATGATGATCATGATGACCATGATGTCGATGATGAGGATGATGATGATGATCATGATGACCATGATGTCGATGATGAGGATGATGATGATGATGTTGACGGTGATGATGATGAGGATGGTGATGATGATGTTCACGATGTTGATGGTGATGATGGATGACGATGAATGATGATGATGAGGATGATGACGATGATGTTCATGATGATGATGGTGATGGTGATGATGAGGATGATGATGATGTTCATGATGTTGATGAGGAGGATGATCATGAGGATGATGATGATGATGTTCATGATGTTGATGGTGATGATGATGATGATGATGTTCATGATGTTGATGGTGATGATGATGAGGATGATGATGATGATGATGTTCATGATGTTGATGTTGATGATGAGGAGGATGATGATGATGATGTTCATGATGTTGATGCTGATGATGATGATGTTCATGATGTTGATGGTGATGATAATGTTCATGATGTTCTTGATGTTGATGTTGATGATGATGTTGATGGTGATGATGAGGAGGATGATGAGGAGGAGGAGGATGACGATGATGATGTTCACGATGTTGATGGTGATGATGAATGATGATGAATGATGATGACGATGATGACGATGATGAAGGTGATGAGGATGATGAGGATGATGATGATGAAGAGGATGATGTTCATGGTGATGAGGATGATGAGGATGTTCATGATGTTCATGATGTTCATGATGATGATGGTCATGATGTTGATGGTGATGATGAATGATGATGGATGATGATGATGATGTTCACGATGTTGATGGGCATGATGACTTATGATGATGAGGATGATGAGGATGATGATGATGATGAGGATGATGCTGATGGTTATTAGGATGATGAGGATGTTCATGATGTTCATGATGTTGATGATGAGGATGATGATGATGATGTTGATGGTGATGATGATGAGCATGGTGATGATGATGTTCACGACGTTGATGGTGATGATGGATGATGATGAATGATGATGATGAGGATGATGACGATGATGTTCATGATGTTGATGGTGATGATGATGATGAGGATTATGATGATGTTCATGATGTTGATGATGAGGATGATGATGAGGATGAGGATGAGGATGTTGATGATGTTGATGGTGATGAGGATGAGGATGATGTTCACGACGATGACTAAGATGATGATGATGTTCATGAAATTGATGGTGCGGATGATGAGGATGATGATGATGATGAATATGGATGATGTTCATGATGTTGATAGTGAGGATGATGATGATGATGTTCATGATGTTGATGCTGATGAATGAGGTTGATGATGATGATTATGAAGGTGATGTTCATGTTGAGGATGATGATGATGTTCATGATGTTGATGGTGATGATGATGATGATGATGTTCAAGATGTTGATGGTGATGATGATGTGGATGATGATGATGATGATGTTCATGATGTTGATGTTGATGAGGAGGAGGATGATGATGATGATGTTCATGATGTTGATGGTAATGATGATGATGTTCACGATGTTGATGGTGGCGATGATGTTCATGATGAGGATGATGTTGATGGTGATGATGATGAGGATGATGATGAGGATGACGATGACGATGATGATGTTCACGATGTTGATGGTGATGATGAATG
>LPNX010349705.1:63740-78130 GCA_001517045.1 Pseudotsuga menziesii | reverse complement strand
TCATATTAGTCATATTCTAGTAGGGAAAAGGAAACATGAGTATCGTCTCTACTTTGATATTGAAAATTGAATGTTAGCAGTTCTTTCATTTATGCACAGATTTAGGGTTATGTTATCGCTAAAATCAGTAAATAAAAAATCTTACGTTTATGGTAAACTATTTTAAAAATATGTACATCTAAGTTTATCATTGATTTAATTATTGACTAGCAACAAAACTTCTACAAGATTATTATTGTTATACTTTTTATGAGAAAAATACGAGGATCGAATATATGTATCTTTAATTCTATTGAAAAAAAAAACTATTTAAACTTAGCAAAACTACGATGGATAGTCGTCATTTATATCAACTCAACCACAGTAATAGGGTTCCAAGTAAGTCATTGTAAATGTAAAAATTAATACCAGAAAATGTAACTTAACAATCTACAATAATGCAAAACCCTTAAACACGTTAGCCTCAGAACGCACTCGAAACATATAACTTACAACAATGCAAAACCCTAATACACATTTAGAAAAAATAAGGTGAACAGAACCGAAGCGTTCTCCCAAAATCGGTTGTTTGAGAGTCAATAAAAAAATTATAGATTGGAATTTTTAAAATATATGCACAGAATACATTTGTTTTTACAAAGGATCAAATATAAAAATAACATTGATAGGAAGTAAATACTATATACACAAATGATAGAAACAACATATATTTCAACTTTGCAATGAAATTAAAAGTCGATATAACTGTGTATAAAATGGACTTTTATATTGTTCATTAAAAGTCAGATTTATAACATAAGTTAAACGGTAATACTATTAAAAACAAATTACATAACGTTGAATGGCTTTAGTTAAAGAATCCAACAGAAACCCTTTGAAACATTACAGACAACCTCTAAAGCCTCTGTAAAAAATGAACAATACTTTCACGCCCAACTAAGACAGCAAGGCCATTCCAAAGAGTAGTACATAGAGATATAACCAACATTTTAATCCATCAACTCAACTTTAGGATTTTTGGAACCATGTCCAAGCAGATAAACCTGTGAAGTGCGCATTTATTTTGGTTAGTATGAGATTTTATACACTGGTGCATAATCTATAAAATTAATAGTCAGAACTGAGACTATTACCTGCAGTATTTTCATGTATGGAAAACCCAATAGTGTTATCAGATGATAAACTAAAATTACAAACAATATCAATCAATGGAATGGAGAATGTATTTTTAAGAATGCTCATACAGGCTAGCTGCAACCTCAAAACCTCCACTATAAGCTCTAAAGTGAGATGGAGCTGCGAGGGAGATACCTCACTGAGACAAAAACCTACATCATTCTATAAGGAGAAAAATGGTGACTATTCAAGGGAATTAGTTATTTTGTTATAAAATTTTTAGGAAAGAAAAAAAGAAGGGGGATTCTAAACAGAGCTTCTAGAGATCAGCTTGGGTTAATGCTCTAAATGAAATTCTTGAGATACTACAGAGCTGCCAAAGAAAATCTTGTTCATCTTGGGCTCTGTTTTCATAACTATCAGTGAGGCATGTGAGTGTGCCATGTTATGAGATAAATTATTCCCTCTAATACTGGTGGCAACTTCAGGTTGTGGAGAGACTACTTTAAAACTAAGAATTTGGGAAAGGGGGTGAAACTAAGCAAGTGAAAATACGCTACAAGTTTCTACAACAGGGTGTTGTGACACTATTACAACTACCACTTTGAGATATGTAGAAGACTTTAAAACTAATTTTATTTTTCTTGTTACAAGTTTTGATGTATGATCAAGTTGCTGGTTATCTTATTCATATTAGTCATATTCTAGTATGGAAAATGAAGCATGAATATCATCTTTACTTTGATGTTGTAAACATAATGTTATCACTTCTTTCATTTATGCACATATTTAGGGTTAGCGTTATCGCTAAAACTAGCAAATAAACAATCTTACATTTTTGATAATTTTTTTAATAATATGTACATGTGAGTTTATCATTGATTTATTTTATTATCTAGCAACGAAACTTATGCAAGATTGTTATTGTTATAATTTATGAGAAAAATACAAGGGTCGAATATATTTATCTTTAATTCTAGTTAAAAAAAAACCCTATCTAGACTTACCAAAATGCCGATGGACAACCTTCATTTATATCAATGCAACGAGAGTAACACAGTTCCAAGTAAGTCATAGTAAATGTCTAAATTAATACTAGAAAATGTAACTAAACAATTTACAATAATGCAAAATGTTAAAACGAGTTAGCTTCAAAATGCACAGGAAACATATCACGTACAACAATGCAAGACCCTGAAACACGTTAGTTTTTGAATGCAATAGAAAAAATAATGTGAATAGAACCCAAGCATTCTCCCCAAATCAGTGTTCTCACGGTCAATAAAAAAATATTATAGATACAATTTAAAATATATGCAGAGAATACATTTCTTATTACAAAGGATCGAGTAGAAAATAAACAATGATAGGACGTAAAGACCATATACGCAAACACTATAAACACCAAATATTTGGATTAGGTGCCATGGGGGCTTGCTTGAACCCATACAATGGCTTCCTCATCTTTCATACCATGGAAGAATCATCACTGTACCCCTTAGGTTGTAGCATGTATATTTCTTCTTCCAATCTACCACATAGAAAGGCGCTTTTGTCTCTTCTCTCCGGAGGAAGAGATACATGATCCAATGTCTCATTATTTTGTAGTGACCCATATTCCTTATCCATGGATGCCTTCCTTGGTGTATCATGGCAAGCCACTTTGTAGAACTGTTTATTAGACCCCACCATCATGTATTACCTATCTAGGAGTTTATAGCACATCTCTATGAGAAGTAGATTTGAAATTGATATTTGGTTCTCCTTTTGCGAGATGAATCTCCACCCATGTTCCCAACAACCTCAAACACTTTATTAGCCCATTTAGGCCTAGGATAGGAAGTAGAGATTGGATATCGATCCCAACTTGTTTCAAATGCATCCTTAATATCGATATCTGATTCAACTTGGTCCTTATCTTCAAATTGTGGGCGTGAATAATCGTAAAAGCAATCAAGGTAGAATAGATATACCTTCCCTTTTAACTAGCTACGGATCTTGGAATGAATCTGAGTATGGAAAAAAACATAAGAACACATATTCCTTAGAGATATGATTTGTGACACCGTGAGATATAAGCTTCCCAGTAGAGATATCAAAGATCTCAACTGTGTCAGGTTAAAAAACAACTCTCTTTGGCGAACTAGTATGTGTCATCTGGTAAAGAGATAAGAAATTTGTTGCTCAATAAGGTTCATAAAAAAAAATTTGAACATTCCATGGTCTAATTATATTGTACCCCTCCCTTCATCTTAGATCTGAGTATCATCTTCCATGTAAATACTTGGGCCATGAGTGAGATTTAATGAAGAAAATGATTCTTTGTAGAAAACCATGTGGTTGGAGGCTCCTGATTCAATGAGGAAGGGTTGATATTTTGAAAACCCATCCTTCAGTTCATGGCATCTCTCATGATGATTGGTCTTTCTTTCAGCGTCAGTGCAACACCCTAGTTTTGAAGCCATTTGCATTAAATGTATATGATGTATATATTGTAAATAATCATGGTGTGGACCAAAAGGAAAAATCCCCACCATTGATTTACCGTTCTATGTTTCGGCGACTAAAATCGTTGCCAATGGTATTTCGCGCTAGCTGACACATTATAATTTTAGAATTATGTAAATATGCAATTTAATTGAAAACCCCAACTAGTAATGTCTGCAACAAATAATGAGATGGGGGCATGACTTCCTAAGGATAAGGAGGGGGAAATATTTAACCTCTCGGGCACATGGGGAAAAGCTAAATGTCAATGGAAGAACCCATTAAACTGTCGACTACCTTTCTTGTCTCATTCACCCAATCATTTAATTTTTCAAGAAATTGGTTGAAGTAGTTATTGCATGGGGATGGGAAGTGTATGGGGACTTAATTCGAATTTGGGGAAACCCATTTTTGGGGGAAAACGTTTTTGACTTTTCGGGCAAGTTAACACCAAAAATGCATGCCCATTTGGTCATACAACTAGATTTTCCATTTTTCCTCACCATTCTCCTTCATGTAGATGAAGCTTCCTGTGTGTTCATCATTCACATGGGGAGTCATTTTTCTCATTTTTGCATGCCCAAAAATTCATTTTTGTATTGTTCAGTAAGTAGGAAAGGAAGGTTTATGTTTTCCTGGGTTTTCTTTGATTCTCCAATCGCTGGGAACCGTTTTTACCTTGCTGAGTGGTCAAGAAGATAGATTCACGTTTTGGGGTTTATAACAGTCATTCTCGCTCCCGTATTTCCATAGTCTCCTTCATAAATTAGAAATACGATTTGGGTTTTTGCAGAGGTCAATTTTGACTCTATGGTGTCATTAAACAATTGTTGAGATCGTATTTCTCTCCTTTGTGTTTTTCTCCATCTCTAAATCCATTTTTTGGGTTCCCAACATTTTTCTAAGCATCGCCAATTCGTATATTGTTGTATGTGAACGCTTTCCTTGGTTTGAGTTGTTATTCTCCTTGATTTGGTTTGAATCTAGTTAGGGGTGGAATAGGTAAATTGCTTGATAAATCTAGTGCATGAGGAACCTCATTGAGGGATCTTAAGGGATGATTATTCCTTACTGCACATCCTGAATAGCACTTGAAGGGAATGCATAGCCTGAAGGATTATAAATCATAGAAGGGGATGATTTCTTGTGTTGGGTGTGTATGTGTTGGGAAAGCGAAGTCAAATCTTGTGCAGGTGTCGATAGCTCTGTGGTTGAGCTCACTAGCATAGCAGCCAAGCCTTTCCATCCCTTTGGTAGCCTGATAAAACCAAACATAGCTTTGGACTCATTGAGAGTTAACATATCTTTGGTTATGTGTGAGCCTGCTTGATTTCCTTATTCCTCATGGGAATCATGCCCAGCTCGGGGGTGGAAGTGGTTCTGAGAGATTAAGGGGAAAAATGGCCTATGGCTGGGTGGAACATTGCAGCAACATAGCTCGATGCGGGACAATCTTCTTCATAAGATAAGTATTCATGTGTTTAAATCATTGCACTACATGAGCAAAGACTTTAACTTGGAGAAGAATTGTTGGAGGGTTTCAAAGCTGTTGGGTTCAAGAGAAATCAACTCATTCTCCAAAATGTTCCCTCTTCACTCATCCATACTTCCCTTGGTGTTTTCAATCCATCAATGTGGAACAAGAACTCCATGGAGATATGAATGCACATAAAACCAAATTCTTCATCCAATTTGTTTAGCGACTTAGATTTCTCTAAAGGTTGTTAGGGTTCGACCTCCTTTCCCATAGTGACCCTTTACAGACCTTTGTTGCACAACAAAATCTAAATATCTCCCCTCAAATCAAGTTAATTAAAGAGTGTGAGGATCCTTAGTGTCAAGGATGTTGAATTCTCCTTGTTTTGTCTTCAGGAGTATCATATTTCTTTTCAACTCTTCAAATAACTTGCAAAAAACTCTCAATTTCAAAGGTAAGTCAGTTCAATCACACTCTGCTTCAACATGGATACATTATCAAGGTGGTTCATACCAAGTTCGATTTCCTTGGATAAATCCAAAAACAACAAGGCAAAGATACCAATATTTATGTGGAATGCATTTTCTTATGAGGCATCAATCGAAGTTTTATGGATTGAAATTTGCATCACCTTCTCTGATACCATGTAAAATTATCAAAGCCATGGGACTATTGGGCTAGATTGAACCTCACCGTGAAAATAATGAACGAATGAGGGAAAATTTTAACGCAAGAACCGTTAAAAAGTAATGGTGAAATTATTCATACAAGAGGCAAAAAAAAATAACAACATAACCATAACTCTATAGGAACTAACATGTATGTAATACATCCATAAAAAAATGAAGACAATTTGAATCCTCTAAGAGTGGTTCGAATTCCACGACTTCGAATCCATAAATCACTACCTCTTGAAAATCACCACTAGAGGCTCACCAATGTAACTCGGGACAACTAAAACACATTACAATGACTTAACTCACCAAGGCATGTGAGCAAAGGAATCCAATCTCCATAAATCATGCAAAGTTGGCGCTAGGCTAAGTGAAGTTGAACTAACTCTGGTCCAGCATAGCATAACTCAACACAAACTAGGGTGAATTGGTGGTGGGACTGCCATGACTCAGTGTGGGTCCTACAGTATAGGGATTGGCTTGTGGAGCTCTCTCAAGCTCCTAAATTTGTGCTTAGTGGAAAATCAAGTTATAGGTAGACCCGAGATAATTTCTCCATGGCACTCTGAAAGTGGCAATATATTCTTATGCTAGCAAAGGGACATTTATTGGCATTTAGTATTATGTGATTAATTACAATAATTAATCAGTAAGAATATGCATATGTTTTATATCATTATCTCAAACACATTTAAACAAAATTCTCAAAATCATAACTTTTTCATAATTATTTGAGTTACTGAATATGTGTTTTAGTGAAGGTTTATTTGTTAGATCAATATATGGGTTTGAAGTGTGTGTTTGATGTTACTTGTAAAGATGTTTATAGTCAAATCAAGGTTTAAAGTGTACTTATTTTAATGTATATTTAATAATGCTTAATATTAAATAAATCCATTATATAAGAGTCTTTGATGTAAGCAACACTAAAATTAATGTTTTAAAGAGTGTTTGATATATTTAAAAGGAAACAAAAACCTTACCATATAACAATACCAAAACATTTATCCAAAATTTTTAAATATATTAAATATCAATAGCTAAATATAAATAAAATTTTATCCTAACTCATTATCTATCAAACAAATATTATTCAAAAAATTTCTAATTTATAATATATATTCATCACTAATAAAATAACAAATGCCTCCAAAGTGCTCATGGTACAAAATAAAAGAAATTACAAATCCAAAATATTGAATTGCTAATAAATACTAAAATATCATTTGATAAAATGTTGTATGGGGAGATATCATAAGAGAACATTTGCTAATGTAAAAAATATGGGTTGACTATCGTCTATTTGTTTATGTTTATAAGCCTATTATTTTGACAGGTAATAAATGATGGCTTTGTGTACATGTTGTAACTGACTCGTGATTGGTTTTTTACTTGTTTTTCAGTAAAAGTTGCGTGCACATATGTTAAAGTCAATTCTAAAAAGTTAAAGAGAAGTAAGAACTACAATACATCGTCATATACATTGTATATCTATTTCCTTCTAGCAAAACAATACAAAACAATTATATGACCGAAATTCAGCAATATTAGTTAACTGAGTTGAGATGTTGAAAGAAACATGGCCTTAATAAGTTGTATCGGTCTGTTTGCAAATAGGTGGAGTTCGGCGCATGTTAGGATGTTGTTTATAAAGTCAATAAACGTTTACAAGGTTAATAAGATGTCAAATCCTCTTGCCAGATTCAATACTGTCCCTGGCTGAGATTCAAAGGTTTGATAGATGTTTTAAAAATAGATTAACAACCAAAAAATAATTTTGAGCTCGTAGATGCACAGCCACTTTGATATTTATAAAGTGCAGCGGAGGGAAGATGGAGCATTACAAGGACCTTTAACAACTACCAGAACATTTAAATTTTTGTTATAGAGACTATAATTCCTTTCTTCCCCAAAGTCAAAGTTAAGAACAATCTTAAACGTCAAGTTTGATACAGAAGTAAATTTATATATAGAGATAGAAGCCAACACAAAATTTGACATATTCAAACTAACCAACATTTTGCAAATATAATGGCAATACAGAAATACAGTCCAACTACAATGGAAATAAAGCTAGCTACAGATATAAAGCTAGATAACGAAGAGTATGCAAATATAAAGCTAGCTACAGAAATAGGAGTCTCAACACAAATTGACATATTTGATATAAGCAACCGCAGGTAATTCCAAATCGAACTGAAACAACAACCATCGGCCACCATGGATGAGTAGCCAGCTTTTCATATCTGAAATATTCAATAGAAACACAACAGTTCAGTAAAAGTCAACCCTATATCTAGAAATATTTTGAGAACTATTCAAAATATAGCGGTATCGAAATTTGTTTGGGCATCAGATATACCACGTAATAATCAGCTCCTTGCTGCAGGCATTCCAAGGTGAACCCCCATTCATTCACTAAAAATGGCTCACCTATGGAGTGAAGTAAAACTGCATTTTCACCGAAGGCATCCCTTACGTTTATTGATCCCACGGGAACTTCAACAAGGATGTTATTTATGAGTACATGTATTAAATGCTTGTAGCTCACGCTCCCGCCTGTTCCTGCACGAAATATTAGCAGTCATAGATATATATTATGTTTGCAAAAGCACTAATTGTGTCAATGGGATATATCAATCAACTTTGCGTGTTGGTTTTAATGGAAATTTCTTTTTGCTACACAAGAAATTTAGAAGCTCTGTCAGCCATGGATGATTCTGCTCCTTGTGTGTTTGATGGAGGGAACTAAAGAATCAACCATCCAAATAAGTTTGGTGCTAACTGTCTATAAACATAAATCATAATCCTACCTTTGATAGAGCCAACCAAACTGATACTCATAATCTCATGACAAATAGCCTTTTGTAACTCAATGATCCTACTCACTAAACTATCCAACCTAACTTTAATAGAGCCAACCAGACTGAAACTCTCAATCTCATCACAAATAGCCCTTCATCACAAAATACCCCTTTGTAACTCAGGGATCCTATTCATTAAACTATATATTAAGCTTCGGGTAGAAAGTGTGTAAACATAAGCATGACTTTAATAAACCCAATCAAACTGGAACCCACAACCTCATGACTAATAAATAGCCCTCTTTAACTCGAGGGTCCTACCCATTAAACTCTATAAACATAAATAGCCCTCTGCAACTCAAGGGTCCTACCCATTAAACTATATAAACATAAGCCTAACTTTAATAGACCTAACCAAACTGGAACCCACAACCTCATGACAAATAAACTCAGGAATATTACCCATTAAACTCAGGGTTGATATTGTATAAACATAATCCCTTTGTAACTCATGGATCCTACCCATTAAACTATCCATTAAGCTCATCGTAAACATCCTTTAAACATAAGGCTAACTTTACCCGCAACTTCATGACAAATAACCTTCTGTACAGTGGATCCTACTGTAAGATCCCCCTCGCACCTTGAAAACCTAAGAGAGTCTATGACTCATAAAAATAGAAAGTGAATCGTAATTGCAGAAAACCCTCACCGCAAGGAGATTTCTTCCATTGCAGGTTGATCGAGGGTACTCACATAATCATGAAGGAAATTATGTAACATATAATGTTTGGTAAAATCATGGAGCATTACAAATCTCATACACAAAGGTATCATGTGCGGAACCCTATTTAGGCAATAATGAAAAGAACATTGGGAGTATATGTACATATATAAGTTATGCATTATATTAAAAACATATGATACTACATACAATGATGAGACACTTCCCATACATGTATGTATTATATATGAAACCCCCTTATATTTATATATGTGTATATATATATATATATTAGTGGTTGGAGACATATATAAATATATAGATATATATATATTTGAGTTTTATATTGTTTTTGTTGCACCTAAAAGACAAAACCTTATACATGTACATGGAATCATGTATTTATGTTAGTGAAGAATAACATCTATATATATTAGAGACATATAAATATATATTTGAGACTTCTATTGGAATTTCTCCAATGAAGATCGAGAAATTGATATAGAAAAGAAATATAAACAAACTGATCAAGGAAGTTAGGGATGTATTGATCGATTAAAATGTACGCAACATATGTATATGCAAGAAGTTACAATCTTTTATAAGCTGGGACGGTATACGATACAGCTCTGGTTAGGCCTTTATTTTTCTTGCCTGGTAACAGTTCTTCTTCCTTTGAGGTCATGAACCGAGACTTTTAAGGGATTGTCAGCTGAGTCACGCTGCGACAAAGTCAGGCCTACAGAAAACACATGTAATACAGGCGGGTTGATCCTATACAGTTTATACCATCAGGGCGGGTCTTTTCTAGGCAAGTCTTATAGATGCGCTTGTACAGCGTTCTTGTTTGGTATGGTTAGCTAGAACCATAGCGCATGTTATTGGAAGCTACTTTTGGGGAGGGATTATCCCTTTATTTCAGAATCGCTTCCCTCAAATTAATGGGTTAATCCATCCTCGATATTTACACTCTACTTGAACCTCCCACTTCGTCCCATCTACGTCACTTATTCACTGAACGTCTGTCTTTAACTGAACTAAACATATAGATATCGAGTATCGTATATAAATTATAGCTAGAAGTGAGGGTAGAGGCTAGTAAGAGGGATAGAAGGTTCCCATATTTTTCCAGAAAGCATTTCATGAGTAGAGCGACTACCAGATGCGAACCCTATCGGAATAATAATATTAAAAAAATTAATAATAAGATAATGGAAGGGACGACCTGGCATGGCGTATTGAACGGTCACATGATAGTGCATCATGCCGCAGCCTGGAGTTCCTCATATCTTTACGCCTTGACTCGTGGAGGAAAGTTTATGAATGCCATTATAGCTTTTAAATAATGAAGGCGTTTCCTATGGCTGGCTGAATTGATTAGCTAAAAGACGTTACACCAGCTAATTAGCTGGCTGTGTTGAATACCCTTAATTCTTTCCCTGTTTCTGGTTCTCAGCCATTTATGGTTTTCCCTAACTGGCAGCCTATGAGTATGCTGAAAATCCCTGAAACTTCGACTACTAACCTACGGCAGCTATTAAAACCGTGGGATTCACAGCCATAGGGATCCGGGGGGAAAGCCTCTTCTCTATAAAGAAAGAGGTATCGGCCGGGGGGGGGGGAAATTTGGCAGCAATGATATCGCCGCCGTTGGTAGAGAGTCTCGGGTTCGAGACCTCTTTTTCTGTAAAGAAATTTCTTAGGATAGCAAAAAAGGAGTTTTCCTGGGATTTGGTTTGATTTAAAGATGATATCGCTGCACTTTTATGGATGGTCTATGGGTTTGCGACCGGGGGAATGCGGTAGGAGATGTTGCCTGCGCTTTGCTGAAAGGGTGTTAGCGCTGCCTGTGGTAGAGCCCCTCTGCGTTGGGACCCCAAAATTTTTACAAGGGGAGTGTTCTTGGCAACATAAAAATGTGAGCGTGACAGAAGGATCCGTGGAAGCTCGGTATATGGTCTTGGATACCCGCAGAGTTGGTAACGCTGTTTTTCCTTCTTCCAAATCTAGGCGTTGAAGCTTTAACCAAATTACTGCATGTGGTTTGGATGGGCGTTTTGGGTTGCGGAGATTTGATGAAGAACAGGTACCTGTTCCTCCATGTGTGCTATATCCAGTTCCTGCTATCTGGAAAGGTATCCAACTTTTCGATTTAAATCCAATGCTCAGAATTTGAAGTGTTTTACATTTGGAACCAACGGCTGCATATGTCACAGTTTTTCTATGGTTGAACTGGACACACTCTTTGTTGTATTATAGATTAGCATTTTAAAATATACCTGTGTTTGTCTAAGATTTGAATGAAGCTAAATATTAAATGCTATCAGCGTTTGACTTGGATGGGTAAGGTTGGTTGCCCGTATTGTCTTTTATACAAATCGGATTCTGAACGTTAACAATTTACGATCTGGAACTTAATAAACTTCCTGTGTTGCCTTTTATTTTACATCGATTTATATGCAAGGGCACGCCGCTGTCCTTAAGTCACTGCAGGTGTTTTTGGCTTTGCCTGCGTTTTGGGCATTGCCTGCATTTTTGGTTATTGCCTGGGGGATTGCCTGCGTTTTGGGTTATCTCTCTAAATGCAGGCATTTTATTCTTAAAAGGATGTCTATCTCATTCAGGAATTGCCTGCACTTGGCATTGCATGCGTTTTTGGCTATTGCCTGGGGCATTGCCTGTGTTTATGCCTGGAAATTGCGTCTTATGTTTTCTAAGATTAGTCCGGATTACCTTGGGTTGCCTAGGAGAGGCGTGTAAAGGAAGAGAAGGATCGCTTCTGTTTCTGTGTCTTTGTGTTTATCTTTGTTGTTACCTCTGACATCAGGTGTCAACAAAAGAGCTTTATTTATGGGCCTGAGAACTGGTTGCCAATGCTTTTCGGCAGGTAACTGGATGGGGCTGATTCAACTGGAAGGAGGTGTGAGACTGCTGTTATTTTTGTTTTTAAACAATTGAAACCTGGTAGTTGAGACTTAATCGTTTTGGGGTTTTAGATAACCTTGAGATAGGGCGTTACCTGCTTATAGTGTTGTAGGGATGCACCAATTTTTTTGGGTCAAGATATTTTTCCCTGCCATGGTTTTGTGAAACGGTTGTCTTCCTTTATATCGTAACTTAAAATGACATCGACCATCAATAAGAAAAGGTATAGGGTTTTAAACCTAAACAGTTCATGGAAAGGCACGTGTATAAAAACCTGATATAAAATTCTTCTACCTATTTCCAACCCCCTGCGATGGGTGGACTTTTACCTGGAGACTTGAACTATTTTGGCCTCACATCGTATCTTCACTATAGCAAAGATGTTATGTGAATATGTAATTATTTTGTTGTCTTAATAACTCCAGAATAAAGGTCATGTTTACCCCAGGAGCTTATCCAGGGATGTTTTATTATGTGGGCCTCAGGATGAGGTTCCTTATTCTTTGTATAAGGAGTTGATGGCACTTCATTTATGATGAAGATTGTACACCCTGAGTGGTGGTTTTTAATTGATGAATAAAGAAGAAAACCTAATTGTTGGTGGACGTAACCTCGTGGACTAGGTGAACCACGTATGGTGCCTTTATGTGTATTACTTGTATTATGTGTTTTGATGTGCACTATTTTTATGTCTTTGAATGTTCTTGCTCAATCTCTTTATCTGTTATGATGTAATGGCTGAATGAATTTATATGAATGTTTAAATAATGTTTAAATGCAAAGGATGAATGACTTTATATGAATGTTTAAATGCAAAGGAAAAATCATAGTTTTCACAATGGTCAATCTATGTGTACGGCTTCATGTGGTGAAAAGAGCGGAAGGCTCTGATCCAAGGCCCTCGCCCACAGTGTTTCTTGCAATAACATAAATGGTAGAAAGGAACAAATGGTTGTTTTTATTTTAGTAACAAAATACTTTCAGAAAATAGTGTTTGCTGCACGGTTAATAGCGTCGGGCATACTTCCTTATAATGCTATGGAAACAGAAAAATATATATGCCACTAACAGCTTTGATACATCTTGTAGCAACAACAAATGAAAAAAACAATTTTTATCCCTTTTTCACACATAATGGGATCTAGGTATAAGAGGTACATTACACCTACCCATTAAACTAAGGATCAATAGTCTATAAACATAAGTGAGGATCCCATTAAACTATCAATTAAGCTGAGGGTAGACAATCTTTAAACATAAGGGTGACTTTACCCACAACCTTGTGTCAAATAACCTTCAGAGATCTTCCCCATTAAACTTAAGGGATCTTACCCATTAAACTAAAGGTCTGCACTCTATGCACATAAACCTAACTTTAATACAACCAACCAAATTGGATCTTACCCATTAACTAAAGGTAGGCACTCTATACACATAAGCCTCACTTTAATAGATCCAACCAGATTGAAACCGGCAACCTTGTGACAAATATTCCTCTATAACTCAGCAATTGTACCCATTTACACTTTGTCATAATAAAACATATATGATTTCACAAAATAACAAATCCAATATTAACATTTTAGTACATGCTTGTGCAATTAATTGTATCATTTTTTTTGGTTTTTACAATTTTATTTGTCAATATTTTATATAACAGTTATATGTAATCCAACTATTCATACTCATAATAATACTCTACAGACTAAATATGCCGCAGAGTAAACATAATAGACTAAATATCGAACGGGGGATATTAGATAAGAGAATATCGTTCCGGTGGTGTCAGCGAATGTACCTTCATTAAATACTCCAGCTGCAGTTGCGACTGCCTGCATGGAACTGCATTGATCATTACTCATTTCTTCATCCATTTGCATATGGAAATCCTGCTTATGTATGAAAAATGGATTGTCGTGATGTGTGAAAAATGGATCGTCCTGTGTGAAAAATGGATCATAAGAAGAGTACCATTCGCCAGTGTGAAAAAATCGATCCTGATGTGTGAAAAATGGATCATCCTGTGTGAAAAATGGATCTTCCAGCACATAAGAAGAGTACGATTCGCCAGTGTTGTACAGCGAGTCAGCAGTGTTACTAGCAACGTTTATGATTGCTTTCGTGTTCTTCTCTGTTCTCTCTACACGATTGAATATTCTGTACTTTCTGTTGTGGAACCAACA
>LPNX010349705.1:50376-63506 GCA_001517045.1 Pseudotsuga menziesii | reverse complement strand
ATCGCTATTCAGTCTTCTTCAAATCAGTTGCTGCTACAGCAAAAACAGACAGTCAGTCACGATCAGTGGTGATGAATATATCGACTAGTAAAAACTATACCTGCTATTAGCTAATACCAATCTGACAGAAGCCAGCGAGGTAACGACTCATGAATTTTCAATTGAGAGTTGAGAATTGGTTTCTTTTATGGTTCAGGAAACATTTAATGATTGAATGCTATTCGTTTAAATGTCGGATTACAGCGAGGCCACGGGCTGCACGGGGAAGCGTTTTTGCTCGTAAGTTGTGTGAAGGAACTTCATTTCACTAGTGAATTTGAATTATTTTGCCGCCAGGTGCTGTTCGAACTGGTCAGAACCACATTTGACATTACTCGATGAATATTTTTCAAGGCGTGCAGAACAAGTTTACTAATAACAAAAAAAATAATTGGGTGATTTTGGGATTTCTCTCAGAACAGAGAATAATAAATCTGAAGTAGTTTGTTGTGTTTTGCTAAACTGTTAAATTGTGTAATCCTCGGAACAAAAGGTTGTTTAACTTATCCTGGTATCTTTATTTAAATTATTTTTACTTTAGTATAATAAAAATAAAAATTACTTCATTTAAAAATTAGGTTTATCTTTAATTCTTTTACTTTTTAACTATTTTAATATAATATGGAAAAACAAATAAAACAATTTTATTTACATATAATAATTAAAATACAATAAAACTATTTTTTTTAAATTTAAAATTTTAATGTAAGTTTGAAATTTTTCTTTAAAATTAATTAGACCACTTTCAGTAATTGTGTTTGTTTCTTTATTTAATTTATCATGAACATAAGAAACATATAATTGTTATTAAATATAAGAAAATGATAATTGGAACTTTCCATTCTTAACTGGTTTAAGGTCTATACTATAAAATTGTAATATTTTTTATAATTAATTATGTATAAAGAACTATAAAAAATGTTTAAGGTCACTAAGGTTAACATATTTACAAAAAAATATTAAAATTCGATTTTGTGTTGGGACAATTATTTAAATTATTTTATGTAAAATTTATGAAGGGTTTATTATGGGGACAATAAGAATTTGTCATGGTTTGATATATGCATGACTTATGTAATTAAATAAAATCATTGTCAATTTGTCACGGCTTTGAAGTGTGTTGTCACAGTTTTGAAGTGTGTTTGATGTCCGCTACACTAAAATCAAAACAACCAAAATCCAAAGTATATGATTTATGAAAGTTACAAAAGTTAAGAGTTACTAAAATTAAAAAAAATACATTGTGAGAGTTTTGAAGTTTATCTAACGTCATGTGACACACTTTTTAAGTGTGTTTGATGTCTTTTACACTCAAATCAAAGTTTAAAAAAACTTAAGTATTTGTTTGAATTTTGAAGTGTGTGTGATGTTATTCCTATGTGTAACTCCTCTAAAATCCATAAATAAATAAAAAGCTTATTACTTAGTGTTTAACCTAGGTGACAACATGGCTCATAGGTAACTTCTCTATTTAAAATTTATAACTAGTACTTACCATTCGATTTATGTCAACACAATTTCGAATAAAGCCTTCATAGCCTTCATGGCTAAACCATTCGTGAACAATAATACTACAAGGTTATGGTTTGTGTCTAACGGTTTGGATTCACACAAGTTTCTTTTTAATAAAAAATGATTAATATATGTAATTTTTTATGCCTGTTTTTTTATTTCGGTTTTTCCTTGGTTCTATTTTGGTTCCAATTTTTGGGGTTGGATTGGTTTGGAAATTGGTATGGAAATTGGTCTCGAAGACCGCTACTCATAACGCTGTGCTAGAATCGCACAAATTTCTATTGAACTAAGTTCTCTTGGTTTGTTGTAGGGGTATGCTCAGTTGCTGTAGAAGTTGCTAAAATTTTAAGGGGATTTTCATTGGAGTGCACTTTGATTTACAAGATCAATATTCAAAGTGATGTGATCTGCATAATTAATATTGTTTTCTTTCTTTATGTCGTCTCTTATATTTTGTCAACACGTGGACGCTTCTATCATCCCCAGTGTGTGTCAAAGCATATTGCTCCGGAATATGAGGCTTAATACCGTGAGAAAAAAATGCTAATGGAGAGGAGTTTACATGCCCTATTCATAAATGTTTTATAAATTGCAAGGAGACAGAAAACAAGGAAGATGAAAATATGCAATTTGCCATTTGTCGACGTTTTCCAAGAGCATATCATAGAAAATGCTTGCCAAAGTAAGTTATTGCCTTATTCTTTTCTAGTATAGCACTCTCTCTCACAGCCTCTCTCTTTTACGTATTTCTTTGAGTAATTTAACTAGAATCACCAAGGGAATTAAATTTACCCAATTGCATTTTAAGGTATGTTAATATGCTTGTTGCATCTCAGATCCATTCTATTCGAAGATAGAGATGATGAGCCGCAGCAGGCTTTGGAAGATCTCATCCCAAATAGGATTTTAATATACCATAGGTAAGCAATTCAGTTCTTCGACTCATCCATAATTCTATTTAATTGAATGTTGTTTCCTTGTATCAAATCGTATGCTTGTGCTTAAGTAGCTTATTCCTAACAACTCCTTTGTTACAGAAAACATAAAATCGACCTAGATTTAGAAACGCCATAAAGGAATCACATAGTGTTCCGAGGGGTGTCTTCTATTGATAACAAAGTCAAAATAAATCATGTAATTTCACGTGAATATAGTACTTCAAAGTCCATTTTAAAAAGGATCATAGATCCCTCTGAGCTCAAGGAGGAGAAAATCCTTCAAAAACCTTCCATGAAAAAAGAAAATCTAGCACATTGAGTGCACATGAAACCGCAACTGTAAAAGTTCATGGGGCATCTTAAATGTTGAAGAAGATAACGAGGGAGAAAGATATATCTTTTTCTTTGAAGAAGGAAGATATGATTTCTACATCAGATCTAAGGAAAATTTTAAGTGAGAAGTAGAGTAAAACGAGAGATTTGGTTCTTTTATCTTCTTCGAAGCCAGAAATTAAATTTGTAGCATTTATGTTGTCATAGTTATTATTTTTATGTTTTTGGGGGTATCAATGAGACCTTATCACTCTATGAAATCTTATAACCTATATTCCCATTTTGCACAACGAAGCTTTTTTAGATTAGGATAAATACATAACATGATCGATAATATGGAATGGTTGTAATTAAGGATCATATCATCTTAAAGGAAATGGTTATGACTATAACACTTGTTACTCTTACACTGTTCTTGGAATCAATGTGTTCATTACTTAATCATACATAAGCTTTGAATTACAGGAGATTTAATATGTATAGATTAGGATCTTACAACAACATCTTATTAGTGATACAACATTAGCCTATTTCTAATATGATTAACTATTGATCACAAATATCTGTGTAAGATATTATGGAGATTACTATATCTATATAAACTAGTGGTTACATATTGATTCATATTGATTGATTCATATGAAATTGGGGATTGGGTGCTTCTCTTACTCGTAATATAGGGATTTAGACTATGTGATACGACTATTGAATGCTTTCTATTTACCTATGTTATGACAATCTAACTAGTAGTGATTACGTGATGACTATGCTTACTTTGATAATAAAGGTTAGTCTATATGAATTGCTACTTATCTATTCCTTTTCCTATATATAGGTAATTTCTATTTTCCTCTATTCCTTGTGATTCCCATAGGTCATTCACCAAATACACGCCTAATATAGGAAGAATTTGCATATTAATGGGTATACTATTCCCTTATTTTCACAATAGTATTTATTAGATTAGCTTGTACATGACTACCCACTCCTTTTATTAGTGTTATTAAGTAGATATAGCAATGGTAATACATCGTTTTTATACAGAAGATCTAAAAGCTCGAGCTTGCTTCGTGTGAACTAAGAGCTTGGTTGGTAGAGTATACTAATGGTAATATTTTACCTTAATTAATGTGTATATACTACATATGTCAAGTTTGATCACTACCTAACATTGATTGCTGGTTGACGAAGGCGAATAGAAGAAATATGGTGTACAAGTTGTATCTCAAACGACATAGGTAATCAATAGTGATATGTAACTAGTTACAACCGCATAGTAGTAAGATGAGCTATCTGTATGGGTTGTAATCCTGAGCATTATCAATAACAATGGGGTTTACTCTCTATTCTAACCATACATAAGTTATACCCAGGATCTCTACTAATATAGTGTTCGATATTACTATGGAGCCAAGTAGGGTATAAGTTGTATTACGGTATTCATTCTACTTGATATGATATGTAACTCATATGATACTAGCTCGATATAGTGTAATTGCCATGGATTCACTCTAAACAATCATTATAATTGCATAAGATAGGTTATATGTAGTTATAGAGATTAAGTAGATTACGTTGTCTCTTATATTGGAATAATGAAACAAGTGTATTTGTAATGATTGTTCGTAACTAGTAGTAATCTAATACCTACTATAAGCATAACGTCTTAGGATAACACCCACTATGTTTCACGTAATGTAATGGGATTTATTAGGTTATCACTATAGCTTAATACTCTTAGTAATAAACATACCTGTAATCACAGTCATGAGTATAGGAAATAAGTGTAATAATTCTGATATGGAGTTGTAAACAATGTACTATTTATGTAGAAAGCTTTGGTAACTAGTGTCTAAAAGGATTGTTACTTGTTCTCTAATCTCTTATAAGTCCGAGTTGTGTTAAAGGTTGATAGTGTTGATTATACATATATCTATAATGAAAAAGCATAGTTCGCGTGTCAACAGGTTAGTTATGGTTATGCTATCCAAGTTAGAGTTATTTCATCTTACTAGTATGAGTTCCATGTGATCACTAGAGGTAAAATATAACTCCAAGTTGTTCTAAGCATAGGGTATGTAATGTCAAGCCCACTGATAACCTTTTTATAAACTTAGTATAAACACCATATCAAGTAGGCACATAAAGTTCAGTTATAGAAACATTGAATCCGTATGTATTAGTATCATTAATTTCCAGGTTAGTATGATTCAGTGTGTTACAATATTATAATATCATAAGCCTAAAAGATTATGTCACAAGTAAAAGCTGAATATTCATGATGTGTTTTGTTAGCCTAATAAGCATCATATTATAACCATTTAATTACTTTCAGCAGAGTTGTAATCATATAAAAAGCTTAGCTTACTCTCTACTAATAGGTCCCTTCTAATGCTTACTAGTCTTCAGTAGGATCATAATCTAAGTGGTTCAGAAGTCTCGCCTACCAAGGTAGGTTAGTGCGTCATGTGGAATTTAAACCGTATTTTCCTTAACGAGGAACAGAACAATACTTATGGCACAACGGGACAAAAAGTCAGAAGAAACTTTTAATATTTTGAATCCACATCTGAACTACACCCAATTCATTTATACATACAAATAGTACCTTAACTCTACAAGAAAATGGGGGATTTATTGCTTCTTGGTTTATGGAGTTCATACTTCACTAATTATCTACTATTTGTTTTTTTTTTAAGATCCTGCCTCTGAATGAACTAAAGTGGAATGAATGAATTTGAATGATGATTGGCCATACTAATATTGACTTAGTGAATTTTAGTGATTTTTCTAAGCATTTATTTAGTCTTTACTTCTAGATATTATTTTTGTGAATTGTTTTATTGTGAAAAGTTCCTTTATTAAATTAACTCTTTATAATGGTACTTAGCGAGATTTCATTTTGTGATATAGGGTCTTCGCTATAATTGAGAGAGAAATAGATGGCATTAGTTTAGATGATGTGTGCACAAAGCACCAAGTGCGTTCGACACATAAGAAGTATAGCATGAGGACCATGGATAAAACTATTACTCAAGGAAAGGTTGAGGGATTAGTTGAGCTATGTCTATTTCTACTTTGATCATAGCAAGACTGTCCATATGGGTGCTAAGTATCAATATTTTATGATTGAATGCAATATACCTTCAATTTTTTTGTAACTAGCTTTAATTTTTTTCCCCATGATGTTAACTCATCTTTGAAGAAACTTGAAGAAGGTGGCATCATAAATGATGCCCAATTTGTTTGTGAACGAGATGTGCTTTCCAACAAATGTATAAATGGAAGGTTAGATTTGTTTTCGTTGATAGGTTGAATACTGTTTTCTATAAAATGGATTTTCCTCATAGTTTTCTTATATTCCTCGGTTAGTCCAGGAAGACGATCTATTGGAAAATCACTTTCACATTTTATAGTCGTTTTTTTTTCCTTTTCTAAAGTTGTGGGTAGTCATCAAATTTTTTTTTCTTTGGTACATGATGGAGTTGTGTAACTGTCTGTCCATGGAGGTAGCCATTGTGACATTGGATTTTTATTATTTGAAATAGTAAATCCAAAGATCAATGAAATAAATAGTTAAATATTATTGTGACTGATAAATTCTTATCTTATCTTTGGCGAAAGTCTACAATGATCATATGCTAGATCTATCTTCACACATCTCAAATTTAAAAATGTGTTTCTATTTCATTTCTACAACTGCATCATATATTACTTTGCTGCACAAAAACTGAATAGATTAAATTTTTCTTATAAAACATTATACATACTACTTGCCCCTACAGATGCAAGGAGTGCTAATGTATCAGTGTTAGCCCCATTATCAAGGAAGACAAGGGACCCTAGTATCAGTGTTGTATTGTGTCGTAGGGTGTATTAGCTGGAAATGTTAACTTTTATACATCATTTTATATTTATTTCTAATCCTTCATTTAAATAAATCTCATTCTGATATGATTATGTTCACATTCTAATGTTGTCGGTGGATAAATATTGGAATTCCCTTCTCCTCGTATGGTGTATCCCACGTGTATGCATCTGTCAACTTTTTAATTTGAAAGCCATTTGTATTTTCTATTTTCATATTTTCAACTTTGTTGCTTATATCCCATTTATGCAACACCAGAAGTTTGGTGACAAAAAATTTACTTTGGATTATTCTATGAGTCTTTTCTCTCATATATATTTGTCATAGTATTTTATTCTATATTCTATGATTCATGTAGTACGAGTCTCTTTTCTCTTATATATTTGTCTTAGTATATTATTTAATACATTCTATGATTGCTGTAGTTAAATTTTTGGTGCAAGGATGGTAATATATTCTTATTCGAGTCATTTTAATTTTTCCATGTTATGTTTATTCTTATGACCCTTTTTGGTGGTCATAAACATTGGACGCATGCTTTCTATTCCTATAACTTTCTGGGTTTTTTGCATTTTGTATCATTCAAGCATACAAAATAATGATTATCAAGTTACTATAGATACACGATGGCTTACCTTTTAATAGTCCTTCAAGTCTTCCAAATGCATTTATTAAGTGCAATAAGGACTTGAAGGACTACTACAGCGTAAGCCATTATGGACCTATAGTAACTTGATAATCATTATTTTGTATGCTTGAGAGATGCAAAATTCATTTGAATATCGTCATTTTCAAGCAATAACAACTCCTTATAGGGTGCTAGCTCAATGGTAGAGCACCTGCCTAATTATAGGCAGGAAGTTGGTGGTTCGATTCCTCCAAGCCCTATCATAAATTTGTGACTACCAAAAAGACTAAATTCACATATATATGACTATTAGTAGTTGGTTTCTCGTATCTTAGTTGTATTTAGATTAGTCATTAATATGTTATAATCTAGTAGTTTATTTAGTCATATATCTAGTCATTAATTGTTGCAATCAATGACTAAATCAGTGCGTAAATCCATGACTAAATCAATGAATAAATCATTGGATATCAATGAATAAACAAGTGACTAAATCATTGACTATGAATGACTAATAAGTCAAGCTATTAGACTAAGTGAAATACGACCAAGTTAGTCAAGCTATAAGATAGTGGAAATTAGCTACTATTAGTGGCCGACTAAAAAATAGTCGTTTATAGCCTGATTTTAGTGATTTTTTTAGTCATGAATTTCTTATTTTGTACTAGTGAACTAAGAAAATGAAAAATGCTACAAGTTTCTACGGCAGGGTGGTGTGACACTACTACAACTACCACTTCGAGATATGTATAAGACATTAAAACTAGTTTTTTTTTCCTTGTTACAAGTTTTATTGTATGATTAAGTTGTTGGTTATATTATTCATATTATTCATATTCTAGTAGGGAAAAGGAAACATGAGTATCGTCTCTACTTTGATATTGAAAACTGAATGTTAGCAGTTCTTTCATTTATGCACAGATTTAGGGTTATGTTATCGCTAAAACCAGTAAATAAACAATCTTACGTTTATGATAAACTATTTTAAAAATATGTACATTTGAGTTTATCATTGATTTATTTATTAACTAGCAACAAAACTTCTACAAGATTATTATTGTTATACTTTATGAGAAAAATACAAGGATTGAATATATGTATCTTTAATTCTATTGAAAAAAAACTATCTAAACTTAGCAAAACAGGGTCCCAAGTAAGTCATGGTAAATGTCAAAATTAATACGAGAAAACATAACTTAACAATCTACAATAATGCAAAACCCTTAAACATGTTAGCATGAGAATGGAATCGAAACATATAACTTACAACAATGAAAAACCTTGATACGCATTTAGAAAAGATAAGGTGAATAGAACCGAAGCGTTCTCCCAAAATCAGTGGTCTTAGAGTCAATAAAAAATTACACATTGGAATTTTTAAAATATATGCACAGAATACATTTGTTTTTACAAAGGATCAAATAGAAAATAAACATTGATAGGAAGTAAATACTATATACACAAATGATAGAAACACCATATATTTCAACTTTGCAATGAAAGTAAAAGTTGATATAACCGTGTATCAAAATGCACTTTTATATTGTTCATCAAAAGTCGTATTTACAACCAACAACCAAGCCCTTCAGTAGTTAGTATAACATAAGTTAAACTACAATACTATTAAAAAAATTCTCATAATGTTGAATGGATTGAGTTAAAGAATCCAACAGAAACCCTTTGAAACATTACAGCCAACCTCTAAAGCCTCTGTAAAAAATGACCAATACCTTCATGCCCAACTAAAACAGCAAGGCCCTTCCAAAGAGCAGTACATAGAGATATAACCAACATTTTAAGCCATCAACTCAACTTTAGGATTTTGGGAATCGTGTCCGAGCCGATAAACATGTGAAGTACGCATTTATTTTGGTTAGTATGAGATTTTATACACTAGTGCATAATCTATAAAATTAATAGTCCGAAGTAAGACTATTACCTGCAGTATTTTCGTGTATGGAAACCCCATTAGCGTCAGCAGATGATAAACTAAAATTATGAACAATATCAATCAATGGAATGGAGAATGTATTTTTAAGAATGCTCATACAGGCTAGCTGGAACCTCACAACCTCCACTATAAGCTCTAAAGTGAGCTGGAGTTGCGACGGAGATACCTCACTGAGACAAAAACCTACATCGTTCTATAAGGAGAAAAGTTTCCAGTGTTCAAGGGAATTAGTTATTTTGTTATAAAAATTTTAGGAAAGAAAAAAAGAAGGGGGATTCTAAACATAGCTTCTAGAGATCAGCTTGGGTTAATGCTCTAAATGAAATTATTGAGATAGTACAGAGTTGCAAGAGAAAATCTTGTTCATCTTGGGCTTTGTTTTCATAACTATCAGTGAGGCATGTGTGTGAGAACCCCATATTTTCCAAAAAATTTAAAATTTTTTAAATGCATATATTATCATTAAATATAGTCATTAACTTTTTGATTAGTTTTATGTTATTAGATTCAGATCTGAATGATATTTTGAATATGCTTATATTTATGGAATAGTTTCCTTTCAATTGCTGATTTGTTTACTGTTTGCGACCACAAGGTGGGATTGCCATGAAAAACTGGGCTTACTTAGCTTCCGAGCTAACGCAGAATTTTTCCTTCTCTTACAGATATACAGGTAAGACGTTCGGGTGCTGCTAACAAATCTCTAAAGTATTCAATAACGATTCGCTGTACAAAATTAATTCAGTAAAAGTATATACATGCTAGTCAGATTTATCAAGCTTATAAAGGTAAAGCTTTACTATGGTTCTTTTTTTAAGATCTTACGAATAGAGAATTGAATTCCACTAGTAAAGGTGACAATTGTTTTTCCTTCATGAAAGTAGCATTTAATATTCCTAAGGAGTACAAAACCATTGGATGTTCATACTAATAGCAAGTGTAAAATACGATAAACATTTCTTTACTAGCACAGTAAATATGGCAGGGTCACAACATCAAAGATCTAATTTTTAATTGTTCATAATTACTGCATCATACCATCATTGAATTTGCAACTGCAATTGTAGAATGATAGGGAGGTTTAAGTAACAAGCTTATATTTTTCTTAAATCAAGAATTAACAGGTTTACTACTTGATACGAGTCACTTTTAAGTCTTCCTTTAGTCTTTAAAAATCTGTATAGTTTTGGAATATTACTTCTATTCCATGGTCAATAATTTGATAGTAACTTATAGATTATTCTCAGATTTATTATACGCAAATACCACTTATGATTTCATAACTATGCTATCAAACAAAGAAGGCTAACTTACCCAAGCTACCTATCATATAATGACTTAATAATATCTTTTATAATCTTTGAGCTTGAATTTGACAAAAGACTAATTGTCACAAAATGATTCTATGACTATTAATAGGGTTGTTATTTTATAGGCATGGGATAACCATAAGGTCAAGAGTAAGACCATAATCATGTTTAATTCTATAGACTTTATAATATTATTTTGTTTACCTTTGTTTATGAACTAGGGCAATAGATAATATAGAGAATCGGTTTATAAACACGCTACACCATGGTAATGTATTATTTCCCTTGCTCTTAAATCCCATTAACCAACAATATAATCCTCCATACATAAATGTGTGACCAAACGATGAACAAATTCTATGTTGTAATGTTTTCTAACATCATTTCAACGTTTACATGGTTGATTTTATAATGCAGGTGGTTGACTATGGTATAACGAACATTATGGAATCCCCACGATATGATTTGGTTTGTAAAATCATTGGTAATCATGTCGCGGAACTATAATGTTCCTACCCACTGCATGACAATTATTAAAAGGGTTACATGGGCTTTTTCCAGCCATGCACTGGTGTTTAAAAAGGTTTGACTCAAACCCTAATCGTCATTCTTCCACTGCCTTCGAGCCTCTGGCCACTCTGCGATAACCTCCTTGTCCGCTCCGCTATTTGCATTATTTGCTAGCAGTCCATATACTGGTTCAACTACTCATGGGCTCATCTACTGCGTTGTGCAGAAAGTTACTGTGTCGAATATCTTGCTCTTGAATGTTGAGCATCATCGATTCTCTTAGGGTTTCTCCACTGGCTTCCCTCACCCAAATTATTTACTGTGTATTCCGTCGCCTTAACTTAGTGCTGCGAATCGTCCTGCATCGTGATAGGTTACCCATCGCTCCAGCGAGCTCCTTCTCTTCTGCAGTAAATGAAGGGTTTACCCTTCCTCCTGCTGCTGGTTGTCTTGTTGTTCTTCAGTGGCCAAATTTCTATTAGACTTTAAGGTATGTTAGAGGGTTTCTCTTCGCTTTATTTTCAAAGAATTAGCTTAACAATCAATAGTTTGGCAAGGTTTTTAATATTATGTTTATCCTTCACTACAGGGTTGGAGTTCTCCTCTTGGCATGGAAGGCGTGAGACTTCAACAGCTCGGTTCTCCCAATAAGCCTCATTTTTATCCATGGCGTTCTCCTCCTTGGTGGTCCTTTAGGGAAGTTATGGCTTTGGCTTCGTGGTGTGTAACCCTCATGGTTACTTTGGTTCAGTTGGTGAACCTGAACACTGTTAAAAGAGTTTCGAGTATTTTTTTATCATGGGATCTTGGCTGAAGCGGAGACTATGGGTTTTGGGTCTTTATTTGATTACTGTGTAAAGCATGCATAAATATATTACTAATTGTACATTCGACAAGCTTTGTTTTGTAAATCATGTTGGTAGCCGTGAGGTGCAAAGGAGATAAACTCCTTCCTTTTGATGAACCTCAGTACATACTGTTAGTTTTGACATGGTTTACCGTGAACTTGGAGCTATAAGCTGTCCATACCATTTTTATTGAATTAATATTTTATTGACTGTACAGTTTTGAAATAATATAATGTGTAAAATCGGCTTATTGAGCCGATCTGAGTTCAATACCTCCGATTCCTATATATTTAATAAATACCTAATTTACTCTTTGTAAATGATTTATGGTATTAGCTGGTAGGGTTTTTCCTGTATGTTAATAATATATCGGGTTAATTATTTACTCAAAGAATTTTATGAATTGTTATAATGGTTATACTTTGTAGATTATGAAGTTTGAAGGTTTTAATGGCATTTGTTAGGTTACTGACAGAGTAACCTTGGTTACACGTTTTATATTAAATTTATGTTTATCAATAATAGGTTAAAACATTACTGTGATTTCCAAATAATATTATTTCTATACAGAAGATAATAAGGCGGTAATTATTACTTATTATAATGATAAAGTTACCCTACGTGGAATGTTTATTACCCTTACTGCTAGCTCTGCTTAGGTTCTTTTATAATTATAAATGGAAATAATAATTGTTCTCTGTTTATAAAATAACCTATTATTAAAGTATCCTCAAAACTTAATATTAATTACACTGCACTTCTGAAATTATAAGGGTTTCTAGTTATGTTTTATACAATATAGTTAAGCTCGAAGTCGAGCATTCTGTCACTCTGTTATTTGCTTACTGTTGATTATGCACTTGAATTCTTACTCTTAATATTTCTCTTATAAATTTACTATCAACGATTCTGTACTTGATTTAAACCTTGACTTACTAGTTATTAAGAAATTTGTATGTGTTAACATATAGTTTATACCCTTCAGCTTATATACAGTCTTTATATTCTTATTTTATTATAATAATATTCTTGAGTACTGTTTATTTACCTCACAGTACAGAAAGTATAAATGGTTCGAGTTTGTAATTAATGTAATAATTATATTACCTGAAATTCAATAATGATAGTACTCCTATAGTGTATGTAATAGAAGTTTATTATTATTAATACCATAAAGAGATTATCTCTCT
>LPNX010349705.1:25482-37908 GCA_001517045.1 Pseudotsuga menziesii | reverse complement strand
ATTATAAACATAACGTCTTAGGATAATACCCACTATATTTCATGTAATGTAATGGGATTTATTAGGTTATCACTATAGCTTAATACTCTTAGTAATAAACATATGTGTAATCATAGTCATAAGTATAGGAAATAAGTGTAATCATTCTGATCTGGAGTTGTAAACGATGTACTATTTATGTAGAAAGCTTTTGGTAACTAGTGTGTAAAAGGACTGTTACTTGTTCTCTAATCTCTTATACGTCCCAGTTGTGTTAAAGGTTGATAGTGTTGATTATACATATATCTATAATGAAAAAATCATAGTTCACGTGTCAACAGGTTAGTTACGGTTATGCTATCCAAGTAAGAGTTATTTCATCTTACGAGTATGAGTTCCATGTGATCACTAGAGGTAACATCTAACTCCAAGTTGTTCTAAGCATAGGGTATGTAATGTCAAGCCCATAAATACCTTTTTTATAAACTTAGTATGAACACCATATCAAGTAAGCACATAAAGTTCACTTATAGAAACATGGAATCCGTATGTATTAGTATCATTAAGTTCCAGGTTAGTATGATTCCGTGTGTTACAATATTATAATATCATAAGATTACAAGATTATGTCACAAGTAAAAGCTGAATATGCATGATGTGTTGTATTAGCCTAATAAGCATCGTATTATAACCATTTAATTAATTTCATCAGAGTTGTAAACATATAAAAATCTTAGCTTACTCTCTACCAATAGGTCCCTTTTGTAATGTTACGTATTTGGTATAATGAATAACACTAATGGAATGTGTTGTATATAACACTAATGGTTACTAGTCTTTAGTAGGATCATAATCTAAGTGCTACGGCTGTCTCGCCTACCAAGGTCGGTCAGTGCGTCATGTGGAATTTAAAACATTTTTTCCTTAGCGAGGAGGAGAACAATACTTATGGCACAACGTGACAAAAAGTTAGAAGAAACTTTCGATATTTTGAATCCACATCTGAACTGCACCCAAATCATTCATTCATATAGACAGTACCTTAACTCTACAAGAAAATGGGGGATTTATTGCTTCTTGGCTTATGGAGTCCACACTTCACTAATTATCTACTCTTAGTTTTTTTTTAAGATCCTGCCTCTGAATGAACTAAAGTGGAATGAATGAATTTGAATGATGATTGGCCTTACTAATATTGACTTAGTGAATTTTAGTGATTTTTATAAGCATTTATTTAGTCTATACTTCTAGATATTATTTTTGTGAATTGCTTTGTTGTGAAAAGTTCCTTTATTAAATTAACTCTTTATAATGGTGCTTAGCGAGATTTCATTTTGTGATATAGGTTCTTGGCTATAATTGAGAGAGAAATAGCTGGCATTAGTTTAGATGATGTGTGCGCAAAGCACCAAGTGCGTTCGACACATAAGAAGTATAGCATGAGGACTGTGGATAAAACTATTACTCAAGGAAAGGTTGAGGGATTAGTTGAGGTATGTCTATTTATACTTTGAACATAGCAAGACTGTCCATATGGGTGCTAAGTATCAATATTTTATGATTGAATACAATATACCTTCAATTTTTTTGTAACTAGGTTTAAGTTTTTTCCCCATGATGTTCAGTCATCTTTTAAGAAACTTGAAGAAGGTGGCATCATAAACAATGCCCAGGTTGTTTGTGAACGAGATGTGCTCTCCAACAAATGTATAAATGGAAGGTTAGATTTGTTTTCGTTGATAGGTTGAATATTGTTTTCTATAAAATGGATTTTCCTTGTAGTTTTCTTACATTCTTGGGTTAGTCGAGTAAGACGATCTATTGGAAACTCACTTTCACATTTTATACTTGGTTTTTCCTGCCTTTTCTAAAGTTGTGGGTAGTCATCAAAATGTTTTTTCTTTAGTACATGATGGAGTTGTATAAGTGTCTCTCCATGGAGGTAGCCATTGTGACATTGGATTTTTATTATTTGAAATAGTAAATCAAAAGATCCATGAAATAAATATTTAAATATTATTGTGAGTGATAAATTCTTATCTTAGCTTTGGCAAAAGTCTACAATGATCATATGCTAGATCTATCTTCACACATCTCAAATTTAGAAATCTGTTTTTATTTCTTTTCTAAAACTGCATCATATATTACTTTGCTGCACATAAACTAAATAGAGTAAATTTTTCTTATAAAACATTATACATACAACTTGTCCCTACATATGCAAGGAGTGTTAATGTATCAATGTTATCCCCATTATCAAGGAAGACAAGGGACCCTAGTATTAGTGGTGTATTGTGTCGTAAGGGGTATTAGCTGGAAATGTTAACTTTTATACATCATTTTATATTTATTTCTAATCCTTAATTTAAATCAATCTCATTCTCATATGATTATGTTCACATTCTAATGTTGTCGGCGGATAAATATTGGAATTCCCTTCTCCTCCTATGGTATATCCCACGTGTATGCATCTTTCAACTTTGTAATTTGAAAGCCATTCGTATTTTCTAAGGACTTGGATGATTGTGAAAATGTACTTTCATTTTAATACTTTTCAGTGTCCAATATATGTCCCATTTATGCAACACCAAAATTTTGGTGACAAAACATTTACTTTGGATTATTCTATGAGTCTTTTCTCTCATATATATTTGTCATTGTATTTTATTCTATATTCTATGATTCATGTAGTACGAGTCTCTTTTCTCTTATATATTTGTCTTAGTATATTATTTAATACATTCTATGATAGCTGTAGTTAAATTTTAGGTGCAAGGATGGTAATATATTCTTATTTGAGTCATTTTAATTTTTCCATGTTATGTAATTTCTTATGACCCTTTTTGATGGTCATAAACATTGGACGCACGCTTTCCATTCCTGTAACTAATGATTATCAAGTTACTATAGATATATGATGGCTTACCTTGTAATGGTCCTTCAAGTCTTTCAAATGCATTTATTAAGTCTAATAAGGACTTGAAGGACTACTACAGGGTAAGCCATTGAGAGATGCAAAATTCATTTGAATATCATCATTTTCAAGCAATAACAACTCCTTATAGTGTGCTAGCTCAATGGTAGAGCACCTGCATAATTATAGGCAGGAAGTTGGTGGTTCGATTCCTCCAAGCCCTATCATAAATTTGTGACTACCACAAAGACTAAATTCACATATATATGACTATTAGTAGTTGGTTTCTCATATCTTAGTTGTATTTAGATTAGTCATTAATATCTTATAATCTAGTAGTTTATTTAGTTGTATATCTAGTCATTAATTGTTGCAATCAATGACTAAATGAGTGACTAAATCAATGAATAAATCATTGGATATCAATGACTAAACAAGTGAGTAAATCATTGACTATGAATGACTAATAAGTCAAGCTATTAGACTAAGTGAAATACGACCAAGTTAGTCAAGCTATAAGATAGTGGAAATTAGCTACTATTAGTGGCCGACTAAAAAATAGTCGTTTATAGCCTAATTTTAGTGATTTTTTTAGTCATGAATTTCTCATTTTGTACTAATGAACTAAGAAAGTGAAAAAATGCTACAAGTTTCTATGGCAGGGTGGTGTGACAGTACTACAACTACCACTTCAAGATATGTACAAGACTTTAAAACTAGTTTTTTTTCCTTGTTACAAGTTTTGTTGTATGATTAAGTTGTTGGTTATATTATTCATATTAGTCATATTCTAGTAGGGAAAAGGAAACATGAGTATCGTCTCTACTTTGATATTGAAAATTGAATGTTAGCATTTCTTTCATTTATGCACAGATTTAGGGTTATGTTATCGCTAAAACGAGTAAATAAACAATCTTACGTTTATGATAAACTATTTTAAAAATATGTACATCTAAGTTTATCATTGATTTATTTATTAAATAGCAACAAAAATTCTGCAAGATTATTATTGTTATACTTTATGAGAAAATTACAAGGATCGAATATATGTATCTTTAATTCTATTGAAAAAAAAACTATCTAGACTTAGCAAACCTCCTATGGATAGTCGTCGTTTATATCAACTCAACCAAAGTAATAGGGTTCCAAGGAAGCCATGGTAAATGTCAAAATTAATACCAGAAAACGTAACTTAACAATCTACAATAATGCAAAATCCTTAAACACGTTATCCTCAGAACGCACTCGAAACATATAACTTACAACAATGCAAAACCCTAATACGCGTTTAGAAAAAATAAGGTGAACAGAACCGAAGCGTTCTCCCAAAATCGGTGGTTTGAGAGTCAATAAAAAAATTACAGATTGGAATTTTTAAAATATATGCACAAAATATATTTGTTTTTACAAAGGATCAAATAGAAAATAAACATTGATAGGAACTTAGTAAATACTATATACACAAATGATAGAAACAACATATATTTCAAATTTGAATTGAAATTAAAAGTTGATATAACCGTGTATAAATTGCACTTTTATATTGTTCATTAAAAGTCGGATTTACAACCAACAACCAAGCCCTTCAATAGTTAGTATAACATAAGTTAAACCATAATACTATTAAAAAAAAATTCCCATAATGTTGAATGGCTTCAGTTAAAGAATCCAACAGAAACCCTTTGAAACATTACAGCCAACCTCTAAAGCCTCTGTAAAAAATGACCAATACTTTCATGCCCAACTAAAATAGAAAGGCCCTTCCAAAGAGCAGTACATAGAGATATAACCAACATTTTAAGCCATCAACTCAACTTTAGGATTTTGGGAACTTTGTCCGGGCAGATAAACCTGTGAAGTGCGCATTTATTTTGTTTAGTATGAGATTCTATACATTGGTGCATAATCTATAAAATTAATAGTCAGAAGTAAGACTATTACCTACAGTATTTTCGTCTATGGAAACCCCATTATTGTTAGCAGATGATAAACTAAAATTACGAACAATATCAATGAATGGAATGGATAATGTATTTTTAAGAATGCTCATATAGGCTGGCTGCCACCTCACAACCTCCACTATAAGCTCTGAAGTGAGATGGAGCTGCGAGGGAGATACCTCACTGAGACAAAAACCTACATCATTCTATCAGGAGAAAAGTGGCCAGCATTCAAGGGAATTAGTTATTTTTTATAAAAAATTTAGGAAAGAATAAAAGAAGGGGGATTCTAAATAGAGCTTCTAGAGATCAGCTTGGGTTAATGCTCTAAATGAAATTCTTGAGATAGTACAGAGCTGCCAGAGAAAATATTTTTCATCTTGGGCTCTATTTTCATAACTATCAGTGAAGCATGTGAGTGTGCCATGTTATGAGATAACTTATTCCCTCTAACACTGGTGCCAACTTTAGGTTGTTGAGAGAGTACTTTAAAACTAAGAATCTAGGAAAGGGGGTGAAACTAAACAACTGAAAATATGCTACAAGTTTCTACGATAGGGTGGTGTGACACTATAACAACTACCACTTCGAGATATGTAGAAGAATTTAAAACTAATTTTATTTTTCTTGTTACAAGTTTTGATGTATGATCAAGTTGCTGGTTATATTATTCTTATTTGTCATATTCTAGTACGGAAAAGGAAGCATGACTATCATCTTTACTTTGATATTGAAAACATAATGTTATCACTTCTTTCATTTATGCACATATTTAGGCTTAGCGTTATCGCTAAAACTAGCAAATAAACAATCTTACATTTTCGATAATTTTTTTTAATAATATGTACATGTGAGTTTATCATTGATTTATTTTATTATCTAGCAACAAAATTTCTGCACGATTATTATTGTTATACTTTACGAGAAAAATATAAGGGTCGAATAGATTTATCTTTAATTCTAGTTAAAAAAAACCTATCTAGACTTACCAAAATGCCGATGGACAACCTTCATTTATATCAATGCAACTAGAGTAACAAAGTTCCAAGTAAGTCATAGTAAATGTCTAAATTAATACCAGAAAATGTAACTAAACAATTTACAATAATGGAAAATGCTAAAACGAGTTAGCTTCAAAATGCACATGAAACATATAACATACAACAATGCAAGACCCTAAAACACGTTAGTTTCTGAACACAATAGAAAAAATAATGTGAACAGAACCCAAGCATTCTCCCCAAATCGGTGTTCTCACAGTCAATAAAAAAAAATTACAGATACAATTTAAAATATATGTAGAGAATACATTTCTTATTGCAAAGGATCGAATAGAAAATAAACAATTATAGGATGTAAAGACCATCTACACAAACACTATAAACACCAAATATTTGGATTAGGTGCCATGGGGGCTTTCTTGAACCCATACAATGGCTTCCTCATCTTTCATACCATGGAATAATCATCAGTGTACCCCTTAGGTTGTAGCATGTATATTTCTTCTTCCAATTTACCACGTAGAAAGGCGCTTTTGTCTCTTCTCTCGAGAGGAAGAGATACATGATCCAATGTCTCATTATTTTGTAGTGACTCATATTCCTTATCGATGGATGCCTTCCTTGGTGTATCATGGAAGGCCACTTTGTAGAATTGTTTATGAGACCCCACCATCATGTATTACCTATATAGGAGTTTATAGCATGTCTCTATGAGAAGTGGATTTGTATGACATAGTGCAAGGTTCTCATCTTGAAATTGATATTTGGTTCTCCTTTTGCGAGATGAATCTCCACCCATGTTCCCAACAACCTCAAAGACTTTATTAGCCCATTTAGGCCTAGGATAGGAAGTAGAGATTGGATCTGAATCCCCACTTGTTTCAAATGCATCCTTAATATCGATATCTGATTCAACTTGGTCCTCATCTTCAAATTGTGGGCTTGAATAATCGTAAAAACAATTTAGGTAGAATAGATTTACCTTCCCTTTTAACTAGCTATAGATCTTGGAATGAATCTGAGTATGGAAAAAAACATAAGAACACATATTCCTTAGAGATATGATTTGTGACACATTGAGATATAAGCTTCCCAGTAGAGATATCAGAGATCTCAATTGTGTCAGGTTCAAAAACAACTCTCTTTGGCGAACCAGTATGTGTCATCTGGTAAAGACATAACAAATTTGTTTCTCAATAAGGTTCATACAAAACAATTTTGAACATTCCATGGTCTAATTATATTGTACCCTTCCCTTCATCTTAGATCTGAGTATCATCTTCCATGTAAATACTTAGGCCATGAGTGAGATTTAATGAAGAAAATGATTCTTTGGAGAAAACCATGTGGTTGGAGGCTCCTGAACCAATTAGGAAGGGTTGATATTTTGAAAACCCATCCTTTAATTCATGGCATCTCTCATGATAATTGGTTGATATTTTGGTTCCAATTTTGGGGGTTGGATTGGTTTGGAAATTGGTATCGAAATTGGTCTTGAAGACCACTACTGATAATGCTGTGCTAGAATTGCACAAATTTCTATTGAACTAAGTTCTCTTGCTTTGTTGTAGGGGTATGCTCATTTGCTGTAGAAGTTGCTAAAATTTTAAGGGGATTTTCATTGTAGTGGACTTTGATTTACAAGATCAATATTCAAAGTGATATGATCCGCATAATTAATATTGTTTTCTTTTTTTATGTCGTCTCTTATATTTCTGCAACACGTGGATGCTTATATCATCCCCAGTGTGTATCAAAGCATATTGCTCAGGAATATGAGGCATACTACCTTGAAAAAAAATGCTAATGGAGAGGATTTTACATGCCCTATTCATAAATGTTTTATAAATTGCAAGCAGACAGAAAACAAGGAAGATGAAATTATGCAATTTTCTATTTCTCGACGTTTTCCAAGAGCATATCATAGAAATTGCTTGCCAAAGTAAGTTACTGCCTTATTCTTTTCTAGTATTGCAGTCTCTCTCACAGTCTCTCTCTTTTACGTATTTCTTTGAGTAATTTAACTAGAATCGCCAAGGGAATTAAATTTACCCATGTAAGATCCCCCTCCCACCTTGAAGAGCCAAGAGCAACTATGACTTATAAAAATAGAAATGAATCCTAACTGCACCCTAAAGGAATGGAGAAACTCTTACCATAGTGAGGTTACTCCCACTATAAGTTAATCAAGGGCACTTGAGACAATTCTAAGATTATAAAAAACATTATGTGTGTGACAACGATATACATTGAGATATGTATTAACTGTAGAGCAATGTAATGTTACCTATAATCGTGAGACATCACATACATATCTCACATACATATATATATATATATATATGTAGAACGTTACATATATATTAATGAAGAATATTATATATATATGACTAGAACATATAAAGTTACTTTTTATCATGGAAAAGGTATATGGTGAAAACAAACTTCATACAGACAATAGTGGAACCCTATACATAATAATGTAGAATTATATATTTGTTGGAGGCATATATATATATTTGTGATATGTATATTGTATGTTGAACATGTAATGCAAACCTCCTACCTACATTATAGGTAATGTTACATACCATGGTCAGACGACCTCTCACACGTATATGTATTGTATGGAAAATAGTATATATAATTGGGGGCATACAAAAATATATATATATATATATATATATATATATATATTTTGATATTGTTTGTTTGTTTCATACAAAAGACAAGCCTCTTACACGTATGTACTATATGTAAAGCCATATAACATGGTCGGTAGCACTAATTATCCCCATTATAAGATGGTTTGTATTATTGGCCAGACCTAGTTCTTGGCAAGTTATAGTTCCACGCAAGTAAAGCACGACTTGTCACCACATGGACGGGAACACTGGGTGGACACAACTTGGCAGAAAGGGTGAAATCCACAACAGGCGCGAGAAACAACATACACTTGGACATCGAATTTGTTTAATTTAACGGATCTAAACTAGGCTGGATGAATAAGGCTTAAATGGATGGCTTATGACCAAACGGCGGGAAAGAAATGGCCGGATCAAGAAGCCCTTTGTCGGTAGGATCCTCGTTTCTTCCTCATCCGGTGGGCATTATGTGGGCGTTCTCTTTTTCATTCTGCTCCGGTCCTAGCGTAGTGCTCCTACGCTTTTCTATAAAGGGAAAGACCTATTGCTTTATCATACGCCCAATAATTAGGTGGTTTTTGGATAAAAAAAATTATACGCTATCAAAAGGAAGCTTAGGGTAACCTCCAACTAAAATTTAATTTACTATTGGATTTCCTTGAGTAATTGGCATAGAACAGTTACTTGGTTTATAGACTTAAATCACGCAAGCGTTACTTAATAAATACTGGTGAAAGACGTGATTTAGGGAAGTGTTACCTAATTACCTGATTTAATAATTGCTATAGGAATGGTTTTAGAACCAGTGATTAGCAAGAATTGGGGCTGAGAAAACCCAACTAAACAGCTACAACGTTAATATCTATTACACCAATAGCAGCAAGCTTTTCAGCATTCTGCATTTTCTGGCATTTCTGCAGTAACATTAATTTCTCTGCTCTGCCATATGAGAGAGGAATTGACTTCGCTGCTCTGGCATGGGATTCAATTCACTTCCAACATTTTAGGCACTCTGGTATTTCTGCCGCTACAATTTCTGGTGGGAGGGCATGAAGTATTATTTATACAAAGCGGCAGCTGAGTTCGGGGGAGGCAGGTCAATTTTTCTACATTTTGTTCCAGAACGGTTGTTTGTTCACGTGCCTCTTGAAGAGGAGAGGTATTTATCCAAGTGAAGGAGGACGGGAGAGCTAGAGGAGGGCATTCCCATTTGAGGGAAAAAATATATACTGAGGAAAGGAGCACTTAGCCTGAAAACCGCCGATGGGAGCTCTTGGACGGTTTTAGCATGCATCTGGTAAGAAACCCTTACTATGGCCTCCTTTTTGTTTGATGGAAGCGCGTGTAGTGTCCTATAATAGAGTCTAAATGGGAAGCTAGGGAGAAACACACTAGATTTATAGTATGCGATTTCTTTTGGGATCGACTGAGCTCTCCCAGAACATATGAATGCTTTTGGAAGATTGTTCCAATGGATTTTTGTAGGTGCGTTCAGTCCTTAAACTCATCTTATATTTTGATGGCATATAAGTCCAGCATCCCCATTTTTTAGTTTATTCTACAGTGAGTTGCGCTTGGATCTAATGTCCCCTCACATGATGTGAGAAACATTGATTTCTTTTACCTTATGGCGCGCAACCTCATCCTGGTAAACTGCTCCAAGTTCGACTCTTGGTAGAGAGAGCAAACTGGTGGGTGGGAGTTTATCTTTTAGTTTAAAAAAAATAAAAAAACCTAGAAGTCTGTGTTATGTAAAAATGCGTAGAGGCTCTTGGAGAGGGTTTGTGCAAAAACCATACGGGCAAGCCTGGATCCTAGTACTCCTGGCGGCTAGCCACTGTGGCTGGCTTCGGGGGGATGTTATGATTAGATCACTGTGATCTTTACATGCACATAATATAATTTTAGAATCGTGAGTGTAATATGTTTTGCAGTAGAGAAGCAACGAGATACAACACGAATGTTTTATTTATGGTGTTCTGTGATCATCTATGTATCCGTGAATATGCATGACGTTTAACTACTGGTTACACTATTTTTTGCTATGGCGATAGAACTATGTGAATCCTGGTACAACCTAGTAGATGGCAATACTCATCGATATTACTTTATTTTAGTACCTATTACAATCTATTGGAATCTCTGCTGAATTCTTACAAACCAGAGCTACAGCCTACACACACATTCCAATTCGTAGGCCTTATAAGATGGCAACGTTGCTTTTAGATTTGTATATTATAGCATAGCCTGGTTTGTGCATTAAAAATTATCCTCTGATGGATCCAAGGCTGATAGAACAGATGTTTACTTACAAGTTTCTAATTTCCTAGATTCTAGGGGTGTTAATATTTTCCTTCGGGGAAATGAAATTCATGCCAGCGCTTTCATCTATTTAGATATACTTTTGCCAGCAAGAGGAATTTGCAGGGGCTACGGTTGGGAATTAAGCGTTTTACATCCGAACACAGCCCGAAATAAAAATAGTCTAACTTCATGAATTGGGGAAAAAATTTGTCTATATAGTGAGCAGGTTCATTTTTCTGTTGTTTACAGCATATATGTCCTAATGACAGTTGTAATGCAGGGATCTTTTCTCACTTTTCATAACTATGTCAATTCTCGACTTGCCAGAAAGTCCACGGGCTTGCTTTATAGTTTGTTTGAACGTTACACATCTATGAACAAGGAGATTCAGGTAATCTCTGGAAGTGGTTAGTAGAGCCATTGGAGCGTACTTTACTTTCTAAGAGCTCCATAGTTTAGTCTGTGGGTACAAATAAAATGCAAGGATTTTGGTTGAATTTTTAGTAAAACTTATGCTAACTAGAAAACCTGACAAAAGGAAGCTGCAAATCCAGCTATAAAAAAAATGGTAAACTTGTCCTTGAAGTTTGAAAAGAGTGCTATTCTATTGCCTTGTTTGGTATTGTATATGATTCCCCTGTATGGCTAATGTGGTGTAGTCCAGACAGGCTCCTCTAGTAGGAGACCATGATTATCACATAATGTGTATGGTAACTTTTAATGAAATGAATGTCATGGGATGGTGACATTTTTGGTGGACGTAACCCCAAGGTTGGGGTGAACCACGTACATTGGTGTTGTGTTCTATGTGTGATTTATTTATATGCTTTCATGTGGCTGTCTTATGTGTACATGATGCCATTTATCTTACATGTTTATGCATTATGTGAACTTGATGGATTTATCTTACCTATTTCATGCGTGCATTGTGCTCTTGATGCAATTCATTTTCTGAACATGATTTCATGTGCTACAAATGCTTAAACTAATGTACAACTAATACAGAGCAGGCTTATAGCTGAACGAGTGTTTGGAGTATCAGAAAACATGTTAGTTAATTCAACCAGGAATTAAGCAGAGCAAATAAACACTGTTTTTTCGTAATGTGGTATTTACAAAATTATGGACCAGTTGAGATACCTACCTCGAGTACCTTGGACTTACGTCTAGAATAAAACTCCCTCTTAACACCCAACATGGAGGGATGTATAATATGTTATTCACAATGTAGGTTGGAATACAAGAAGATATATATATTTATTTAGAATGATTTTGTGTATTGCTGATCACAAGCTATACTTTTACTAAGGATCTGCTTGTAAAGGTGTATGTGCCATAATGCAAAAGTAAAGCCTTGCAAGGAAGACTAAAATTAATGGATCATTAGAAATACAATAATGTATTAAGTTCTTGCCATAGATTAGGCTTTTAGATGAAGTGTGTGACTTGAGTAACTAACAAGCAACTTGTGTATTCTACTTGTGCTTGCTTGAAACTAGCAATCCGTAGGCGGATACTACAGCTATATATATTTTTTTAAAGTTCTCTTGCTACAAAAAAAACAAAAGCCTTATGTTCTGTATTTGGGGTTACCTTGCATATCAACTAACTTGTTTGACTCATTGTGTCATAACATGAACCTG
>LPNX010349705.1:0-10786 GCA_001517045.1 Pseudotsuga menziesii | reverse complement strand
AATACATCGTTTTTATACAGAGGATCTAAAAGCTCGAGCTTGCTTACTGTGAACTAAGAGCTTGGTTGGTAGAGTATACTAATGGTAATATTTTACCTTAGTTAATGTTTATATACTAGATATGTCAAGTTTGATCACTACCTAACACTGATTGCTAGTTGACGAAGGCGAATAGAAGAAATATGGTGTACAAGTTGTAGCTCAAATGACATAGGTAATCAATAGTGATATGTAACTAGTTACAACCGCATAGTAGTAAGATGAGCTATCCGTATGGGTTGTAATCCTGAGGATTATCAATAATAATGGCGTTTACTCTCTATTCTAACCATACATAAGTTATACCCAGGATCTCTACTAATATAGTGTTCAATATTACTATGGAGCCAAGTATTGTATAAGTTCTATTACGGTATTCATTCTACTTGATCTGATATGGAACTCATGTGATACTAGCTCGATATAGTGTAATTACCATGGATTCACTCTAAATAATCATTGTAATTGCATAAGATAGGTTATATGTAGTTATAGAGCTTAAGTAGATTACCTTGTCTCTTATATTGGAATAATGAAACAAGTGTATTTGTAATGATTGTTCGTAACTAGTAGTAATCTAATACCTATTATAAACATAATGTCTTAAGATAACACCCACTATGTTTCACGTAATGTAATGGGATTTATTAGGTTATCACATTAGCTTAATACTCTTAGTAATAAATATACCTGTAATCACAGTCATGAGTATAGGAAATAAGTGTAATCATTATGATCTGGAGTAGTAAACGATGTACTATTTATGTAGAAAGCTTTGGTAACTAGTGTGTTAAAGGACTGTTACTTGTTCTCTAATCTCTTATAAGTCCCATTTGTGTTAAAGATTGATAGTGTGGATTATACATATATCTATAATGAAAAAGCATAGTTCGCATGTCAACAGGTTAGTTATGGTTATGCTATCCAAGTAAGAGTTATTTCATCTTACTAGTATGAGTTCCATGTGATCACTAGAGGTAACATCTAACTCCAAGTTGTTCTAAGCATAGGGTATGTAATGTCAAGCCTAGTGATACCTTTTTTCAAATAAACTTAGTATGAACACCATATCAAGTAAGCACATAAAGTTCAGTTATAGAAACATCGAATCCATATGTATTAGTATCATTTAGTTCCAGGTTAGTTTTATTCTGTGTGTTACAATATTATAATATCATAAGCTTACAAAATCATGTCACAAGTAAAAGCTAAATATGCATGACGTGTTTTGTTAGCCTAATAAGCATCGTTTATAACAATTTAATTAATTTCATCAGAGTTGTAATCATATAAAAAGCTTAGCTTACTCTCTACTAATAGGTCCCTTTTGTAATGTTACATATTTTGTATAATGAATAACACTAATGGAATGTGTTGTATATAACAATAATGGTTACTAGTCTTCAGTAGGATCATAATCTAAGTGGTTCAGAAGTCTCTCCTACCAAGGTAGTTCAGTGCGTCATGTAAAATTTAAACCATTTTTTCTTTAGCGAGGAGGAGAACAATACTTATGGCACAATGGGACAAAACGTTAGAAGAAACTTTCGATATTTTTGATCCACATCTGAACTGCACCAAAATCATTTATTCATACAGACAGTGCCTTAACTCTGCAACAAAATGGGGGATTTATTGCTTCTTGGCTTATGGAGTTCATACTTCACTAATGATCTACTCTTAGTTTTTTTTTTAAGATCCTGCCTCTAAATGAACTAAAGTGGAATGAAAGAATTTGAATGATGATTGGCCTTATTAATTAGTGAATTTTAGCAATTTTTCTAAGCATTTATTTATTCTTTACTTCTAGATATTATTTTTGTGAATTGTTTTGTTGTGAAAAGTTCCTCTATTAAATTAGCTCTTTACAATGGTGCTTAGCGATATTTCATTTTGTGATATAGGGTCTTGGCTATAATTGAGAGAGAAATAGCTGGCATTAGTTTAGATGACGTGTGCGCAAAGCACCAAGTGTGTTAGACACATAAGAAGTATAGCATGAGGACTGTGGATAAAACTATTACTCAAGGAAAGGTTGACGGAGTAGTTGAGGTATGTCTATTTATATTTTGAACATAGCAAGACTGTCCATATGGCTGCTAAGTATCAATATTTTATGATTGAATGCAATATACCTTCAATTTTTTTGTAACTAGCTTTAAGTTTTTTCCCCGTGATGTTAAGTCATCTTTGAAGAAACTTGAAGAAGGTGGCATCATAAACGATGCCCAAGTTGTTTGTGAACGAGATGTGCTCTCCAACAAATGTATAAATGGAAGGTTAGATTTGTTTTCATTGATAGGTTGAATACTATTTTCTATACAATGGATTTTCGTGGTAGTTTTCTTACATTCCTCGGTTAGTCTAGTAAGACGATCCATTGGAAACTCACTTTCACATTTTATAGTTGGTTTTTCCTACCTTTTGTAAAGTTGTGGGTAGTCATCAAAATGTTTTTTTCTTTAGTACATGATGGAGTTGTGTAATTGTGTGTCCATGGAGGTAGCCATTGTGACATGGGATTTTTATTATTTGAAATAGTAAATCCAAAGATCCATGAAATAAATAGTTAAATATTATTGTGAGTGATAAATTATTATCTTACCTTTGGCAAAAGTCTACAATGATCATATGCTAGATCTATCTTCACACATCTCAGATTTAGAAATTTGTTTTTATTTCATTTCTAAAATTGCATCATATATTACTTTGCTGCACAAAAACTGAATAGAGTAATTTTTTCTTATAAAACATTATACATACTACTTGTCCCTACACATGCACGGAGTGCTAATGTATCAATATTAGCCCCATTATCAAGGAAGAGAAGGGACCCTAGTGTCAGTGTTGTATTGTGTCGTAAGGGGTGTTAGCTGGAAATGTTAACTTTTATACATCATTTTATATTTATTTCTAATCCTTCATTTAAATCAATCTCATTCTGATATGATTATGTTCACATTCTAATGCTGTCGGTGGATAAATAGTGGAATTTCCTTCTCCTCCTATGGTATATCTCACGTGTATGCATCTTTCAACTTTGTAATTTGAAAGCCATTCATATTTTCTAAGGACTCGGATGATTGTGAAAATGTACTTTCATTTTAATACTTTTCAGTGTCCAATATATGTCCCATTTATGCAACACCAGAAGTTTGGTGACAAAAAATTTACTTTGGATTATTCTATGAGTCTTTTCTCTCATATATATTTGTCATAGCATTTTATTCTATATTCTATGATTCATGTAGTACGAGTCTCTTTTCTCTTATATATTTGTCTTAGTATATTATTTAATACATTGTATGATTGTCGTAGTTAAATTTTAGGTGCAAGGATGGTAATATATTCTTATTCGAGTCATTTTAATTTTTCCATGTTATGTAATTTCTTATGACCCTTTTTGATGGTCATAAACATTGGACGCATGCTTTCCATTCCTATAACTTTCTGGGTCTTTTTCATTTTGCATCATTCAAGCATACAAAATAATGATTATCAAGTTGCTATAGATACATGATGGGTTAGCTTGTAACAGTTGTTTAAGTCTTTCAAATGCATTTATTGAGTGCAGTAAGGACTTGAAGGACTACTACAGGGTAAGGAATTAGCCTGATTTTAGTGATTTTAGTGATTTTTTTACTCATGAATTTCTCATTTTGCACTAGTGAACTAAGAAAGTGAAAAAATGCTACAAGTTTCTACGGCAGGGTGGTGTCACTCTACTACAACTACCACTTCAAGATATGTACAAGACTTTAAAACTAGTTTTTTTTTCTTTGTTACAAGTTTTGTTGTATGATTAAGTTGTTGGTTATATTATTCATATTAGTCATATTCTAGTAGGGAAAAGGAAACATGAATATCGTCTCTACTTTGATATTCAAAACTGAATGTTAGCAGTTCTTTAATTTATGCACAGATTTAGGGTTATGTTATCGCTAAAACAAGTCAATAAACAATCTTACGTTTATGATAAACTATTTTAAAAATGTGTACTTCTGAGTTTATCATTGATTTATTTATTAACTAGCAACAAAACTTTTGCAAGATTATTATTGTTATACTTTATGAGAAAAATACAAGGATCGAATATATGTATCTTTAATTCTATTGAAAAAAAAAACTATCTAAACTTAGCAAAAGTCTGATGGATATTCGTCGTTTATATCAACTCAACCACAGTAACAGGGTTCCAAGTAAGTCATGGTAAATGTCAAAATTAATACGAGAAAACGTAACTTAACAATCTACAATAATGCAAAACCCTTAAACACGTTAGCGTCAGAATGAACTTGAAACATATAACTTACAACAATGCAAAACCCTGATACGCGTTTAGAAAAAATAAGGTGAACAGAACCGAAGCGTTCTCCCAAAATCGGTGGTATGAGAGTCAATAAAAAAATTATAGATTGGAATTTTTAAAATATATGCACAGAATACATTTGTTTTTACAAAAGAACAAATAGAAAAATAACATTGATAGGAAGTAAATACTATATACAAAAATGATAGAAACAACACATATTTCAACTTTACAATAAAATTAAAAGTCAATATAACCGTGTATAAAATGCTCTTTTATATTGTTCATTAAAAGTCGGATTTAAAAACAACAACCAAGCCCTTCAGTAGTTAGTATAACATAAGTTAAACCGTAATACTATTCAAAAAAATTTCCATAATGTTGAATGGCTTGAGTTAAAGAATCCAACTGAAACCCTTCGAAACATTACAGCCAACCTCTAAAGCCTCTGTAAAAAATGACCAATACTTTCACGACCTACTAAGACAGCAAGGCCCTTCCAAAGAGCAGTACATAGAGATATAACCAACATTTTAAGCCATCAACTCAACTTTAGGATTTTCGGAACCGTGTCCAAGCAGATAAACCTGTGAACTGCGCATTTATTTTGGTTAGTATGAGATTTTATACACTGGTGCATAATCTATAAAATTAATCGTCAGAACTAAGACTATTACCTGCAGTATTTTCGTGTATGGAAAACCCAATAGTGTTAGCAGATTATAAACTAAAATTACGAACAATATCAATGAATGGAATGGAGAATGTATTTTTAAGAATGCTCATACAGGCTGGCTACAACCTCACAACCTCCACTATAAGCTCTAAAGTGTGATGGAGCTGCGAGGGAGATACCTCACTCAGACAAAAACCTAAATCATTCTATAAGAAGAAAAATGGCGAGTATTCAAGGGAATTAGTTATTTTGTTATAAAAATTTTAGGAAAGAAAAAAAGAAGGGGGATTCTAAACAGAGCTTCTAGATATCAGCTTGGGTTAAAGCTCTAAATGAAATTCTTGAGATAGTACAGAGATTCCAGAGAAAATCTTGTTCATCCTGGGCTCTATTTTCATAACTATCAGTGAGGCATGTGAGTGTGTCATGTTATGAGATAAATTATTCCCTCTAATACTGGTGGCAACTTCAGGTTGTGGAGAGACTACTTTAAAATTAAGAATTTGGGAAAGGGGGTGAAACTAAGGAAGTGAAAATATGCTACAAGTTTCTACAACAGGGTCGTGTGACACTATTACAACTACCACTTCGAGATATGTAGAAGACTTTAAAACTAATTTTATTTTTCTTGTTACAAGTTTTGATGTATGATCAAGTTGCTCGTTATATTATTCATATTAGTCATATTCTAGTACGAAAAAGGAAGCATGACTATCATCTTTATTTTGATGTTGAAAACATAATGTTATCACTTCTTTCATTTATGCACATATTTAGGGTTAGCGTTATCGCTAAAACTAGCAAATAAACAATCTTACATTTTCGATAATTTTTTTTAATAATATGTACATGTGAGCTTATCATTGATTTATTTTATTATCTAGCAACGAAACTTCTGCAAGCTTATTATTGTTACACTTTACGAGAAAAATACAACAGTCGAATATATTTATCTTTAATTCTAGTTAAAGAAAACCCTATCTAGACTTACCAAGATGCCGATGGACAACCTTGATTTATATCAATGCACCTAGAGTAACACAGTTCCAAGTAAGTCATAGTAAATGTCTAAATTAATACCAAAAAATGTAACTAAACAATTTACAATAATGCAAAATGCTAAAACGAGTTAGCTTCAAAATTCATAGGAAACATATAACGTACAACAATGCAAGACCTGTAAACACGTTAGTTTCTGAACGCAATAGAAAAAATAATGTGAATAGAACCCAAGCGTTCTCCCCAAATCGGTGTTCTCACGGTCAATAAAAAAAATTACAAATACAATTTAAAATATACGCACAGAATACATTTCTTATTAGAAAGGATCGAGTAGAAAATAAACAATGATAGGACGTAAAGACAATATACGTAAACACTATAAACACTAAATATTTGGATTAGGTGCCATGGGGGCTTGCTTGAACCCATACAATGGATTCCTCATCTTTCATACCATGGAAGAATCATTAGTGTACCCCTTAGGTTTTATCATGTATATTTCTTCTTCCAATCTACCACGTAGAAGGGCGCTTTTGTCTCTTCTCTCTGGAGGAAGAGATACATGATCCAATGTCTCATTGTTTTGCAGTGACCCATATTCCTCATCCATGGATGCCTTCCTTGGTGTATCATGGCAAGCCACTTTGTAGAACTGTTTATTAGACCCCACCATCATGTATTACCTATCTAGGAGTTTATAGCACATCTCTATGAGAAGTGTATTTGTATGACATAGTGCAAGGTTCTCATCTTGAAATTGATATTTGGTTCTCCTTTTGCGAGATGAATCTCCACCCATGTTCCAACAACCTCAAAGACTTTATTATCCCATTTAGGCCTAGGATAGGAAGTAGAGATTGGATCTTGATCCCAACTTATTTCAAATGCATCCTTAATATTGATATCTAATTCAACTTGGTCCTCATCTTCAAATTGTGGGCCTGAATAATCGTAAAAACAATTTAGGTAGAATAGATATACCTTCCTTTTTAACTATCTATGGATCTTGGAATGAATCTGAGTGTGGAAAAAAACATAAAAACACATATTCCTTAGAGATATGATTTGTGACACTATGAGATATAAGCTTCCTAGTAGAGATATCAAAGATCTCAACTGTTTCACGTTAAAAAACAACTCTCTTTGGTGAACCAGTATGTGTCATCTCGTAAAGAGATAACAAATTTGTTGCTCAATAACGTTCATACAAAACAATTTTGAACATTCCATGGTCTAATTATATTGTACCCCTCCCTTCATCTTAGATCTGAGTATCATCTTCCATGTAAATACTTGGGCCATGAGTGAGATTTAATGAAGAAAATGATTCTTTGGAGAAAACCATGTGGTTGGAGGCTCCTGATTCAATGAGGAAGGGTTGATATTTTGAAAACCCATCCTTCAGTTCATGGCATCTCTCATGATGATTGCTCTTTCTTTCGGGGTTAGTGCAACACCCTAGTTTTTACCCCATTTGCATTAAATGTATATGATGTATATATTGTGAATAATCGTGGTGTGGACCTAAACGAAAAATCCCCACCATTGATTTAGCGTTCTATGTTTCGGCGACTAAAATCATTGCCAATGGTATTTCGCGCTAGCTGACACATTATAATTTTGGTATAATGTAAATATGCAATTTAATTGAAAACCCCAACTAGTAATGTCTGCAACAAATAATGAGATTGGGGCATGACTTCCTAAGGATAAGGAAGGGGAAATATTTAACCTCTCGAGCCCATGGGGAAAATCCCAATGTCAATGGAAGAACCCATTAAACTGTCAACTACCTTTCTTGTCTCATTCACCCAATCATTTAATTTTTCAAGAAATTGGTTGAAGTAGTTATTTCATGGGGATGGGAAGAGTATGGGGACTTAATTCGAATTTGGGAAAACCCATTTTTGGGGAAAAACGTTTTTGACTTTTCGGGCAAGTTAACACCAAAAATGCATGCCCATTTGGTCATACAACTACATTTTCCATTTTTCCTCACCATTCTCCTTCATGTAGCTGAAGCTTCCTGTGTGTTCATCCTTCACATGGGGAGTCATTTTTCTCATTTTTGCATGCCCAAAAATTCATTTTGGTATTGTTCAGTAAGTGGGAAAGGAAGGTTTATGTTTTCCTGGGTTTTCATAAATTCTCCAATGGCTGGGAACCGTTTTTACTTTGCTGAGTGGTCAAGAAGATAGATTCATGTTTTGGGGTTTATAACAGTCGTTCTGGCTCCCGTATTTCCATAGTCGCCTTCATAAATTAGAAATATGATTTGGGTTTTTGCAGAGGTCAATTTTGACTCTATGGTGTCATTAAATGATTGTTCAGATTGTATTTCTCTCCTTTGTGATTTTCTCCATCTCTAAATCCATTTTTTGGGTTTCCAAAATTTTTTCTAAGGATCACCAATTGGTATATTGTTGTATGTGCACCCTTTCCTTGGTTTGAGTTGTTATGCTCCTTGATTTGGTCTGAATCTAGTTAGGGGTGGAATAGGTAAATTGCTTGATAAATCTAGTGCATGAGGAACCTCATTGAGGGATCTTGAGGGATGATTATTCCTTACTGCACATCCTGAATAACACTTGAAGGGAATGCATAGCCTAAGGGATTATACATCATAGAAGGGGATGATTCCTTGTGTTGGGTGTGTATGTGTTGGGAAAGCCAAGTCAAATATTGTGCACGTGTCGATAGCTCTATGGTTGAGCTCACTGGCATAGCAACCAAGCCTTTCCATCCCTTTGGTAGCCTGATAAACCCAAACATAGCTTTGGAGTCGTTGAGAGTTAACATATCTTTGGTTATGCGTGAGCCTGCTTGATTTCCTTATTCCTCGTGGGAATCATGGCCAGCTCGGGGGTGGAAGTGTTGCTGAGAGATTAAGGGGGAAAATGGCCTATGGTTGGGTGGAACGTTGCAGCAACATAGCTGGTTGTAGGACAATCTTGTTCATAAGATAAGTATTCCTGTGTTTAAATCATTGCACTACATGAGCAAAGACTTGAACTTGGAGAAGAATTGTTGGAGGGTTTCAAAGCTGTTGGGTTCAAGAGAAATCAACTCATTCTCCAAAATGTTCCCTCTTCACTCATCCTACTTTCCAAAAAATGATTCGATCTTATGCCATACTTCCCTTGGTGTTTTCAATCCATCAATGTGGAACAAGAACTCCATGGAGATATGAATGCACATAAAACCAAATTCTTCATCCAATTTGTTCAGCTACTTAGATTTCTCTAAAGGTTGTTAGGGTTCGACCTCCTTTCCCATAGTGACCCTTTACAGACCTTTGTTGCACAACAAAATATGAATATCTCCCCTCAAATCAAGTTAATTAAAGAGTGTGAGGATCCTTGGTGTCAAGGATGTTGAATTATCCTTGTTTTGTCTTCAGGAGTATCATATTTCTTTTCAACTCTTCAAATAACTTGCAAAAAAATCTCAATTTCAAAGGTAAGTCAGTTCAATCACACTGTGCTTCAACATGGACACATTATCAAGGTGGGTCATACCAAGCTAGATTTCCCTCGATAAATCCAAAGACAACAAGGCAAAGATACAAATATTTATGTGGAATGCAGTTTCTTATGAGGCATCAATCGAAGTTTTATGGATTGAAATTGGCATCACCTTCTCTGATACCATGTAAAATTATCAAAGCCATGGGACTATTGGGCTAGATTGAACCTCACCATGAAAATAATGAACGAATGAGGGAAAATTTTAACGCAAGAACCGTAAAAAAGTAATGGTGAAATTATTCATACAAGAGCAAAAACAAATAACAACATAACCCTAAATCTGTAGGAACTAACATGTATGTAATACATCCATAAAAAAATGAAGACAATTTGAATCCTCTAAGAGTGGTTCGAATTCCACTACTTGGAATCCATAAATCACTACCTCTTGAAAATCACCACTAGAGGCTCACCAATGCAACTTGGGACAACTAAAACACATTACAATCACTTAACTCACCAAGGCATGTGAGCAAAGGAATTCAATCTCGATAAATCATGCAAAGTTGGCGCTAGGCTAAGTGAAGTTGAACTAACTCTGGCCCATCATAGCATAACTCAACACAAACTAGGGTGAACTGGTGGTGGGACTGCCATGATTTAGTGTGGGTCCTAAAATATAGGGATTGGGTTGTGGAGCTCTCTTGAGCTCCTAAACTTGTGCTTAGTGGAAAATCAAGTTATAGGTAGACCCGAGATAATTTCTCCATGGCACTATTAAAGTGGCAATATATTCTTATGCTAGGAAAGGGACATTTATTGGCATTTACTTTTATGTGATTAATTACAATAATTAATCAGTAAGAATATGCATATGTTTTATATCATTATCTCAAACACATTTAAACAAAATTCTCAAAATCATAACTTTTTCATAATTATTTGAGTTACTGAATATGTGTTTTAGTGAAGGTTTATTTGTTATCAATATATGGGTTTGAAGTGTGTGTTTGATGTTACTTGTGAAGATGTTTATAGTCAAATCAAGGTTTAAAGTGTACTTATTTTAATATATATTTAATAATGCTTAATATTAAATAAATCCATTATATAAGAGTCTTTGATGTAAGAAACACTAAAATTAATGTTTTAAAGAGTGTTTGATATATTTAAAAGGAAACAACAATCTTACCATATAACAATACCAATCAATAATTTTCAAAAAAATAAAAAATTAGCAAATAAAATTATTTTTTCAAAACATTTATCCAAAATTTTTAAATATATTAAATA
>LPNX010349683.1:512263-643613 GCA_001517045.1 Pseudotsuga menziesii | reverse complement strand
ATGTTTATATAGATTTTTATAAAAAATTTGGTGGGAAATATATTTAATTTGGTAGTTGGAGTGTGATTAATGTTCGAATTCACTCTTGCTTAAAGGACCTCAACCGAGCTAATACCTCGGTCGAGGTATTTATAAAACCTCGACCGAGGGTTTTTAAACCCTCGGTCGAGGGATTTACAAACCCTTGGTCGAGGTCTTATAAATACCTCAACTGAGGTATTTAAATACCTCGGTCGAGGTTTATACCTCGGTCGAGGGCTTAAAAAAACAGATTTAGCCCTCATTCAAACAAATGGAAAATTTCCTGTGCCTTGCAGAGATGTAAACCCTGCCATTCCTAGCACATAACTGAGCGGAGTTGATACCAATAAATTCACCAACGAATCTTCTATCCATTGACGTATCATACACGCATTTTGGCATTCATATGATATTTATTTTTTAATTACTTCTAAAACTTATACTTAGAAAACCACACTGCAACTTCGAAGCAGCTCAAAGAAAAATCCACAGAGTTAAAAATACACAGCCAAAAAATTCTTTGAACATGGAACTCATATGCAATAATGGTAGTTGTTAGTCACCTTTGAACATGGAACTCATATGCATTTCATTCAGTCAATTGGGTATTCATCTTGCTTCCGAGTCGATCCACTTTTATGACTCATGTCATTCCTTTGAGTCTCTCAAAGAATGCATTGTCCTTTGTCGCATTGTGTTCCGCCTTGTCCAGTCAATGCTGCCAAGTCTTCAGTCGTGCTGCTCGATGTTCAAAGGGAAGTCATGTTGAGATTTTACACTTACAGTCAAAACAACCTTTTGTGTCAGTTACTTTTGAGCCAGGCCTATGGTTACATAATACTCAACATTCTAGAACTTTGTTCCAAGTTTCATGTTGTTGATGTGGGATTCATCATAGCCCTCCTTCGACGAGACTATTCCTGTCGACATCAACTCATCATCCAGGAATTAGTCTTAGAAACAAAACTTAGTACCTTGAGATATATATGCCTTAATGGCATATTCTCTCACTCTCGACATATGTTCACATAATTGACCTTTGATCGATAGACTCGACTGAGTGTTCGACATCAAATCATCTATTCACACTCAAGATATTGTACTAAGGTACCTTGGGAATCATTGGCATTAATGGTGATTTCTCTCGCACTTGTTAATGGTTCTCATCATTGACTGGTAATCAAGTTGTTTCTACCATGTTCGATGTCAAAACATGGTAATCACATGGATAGAATCGTACTTTGTGGAAAATGAGACGAAGACCCTAGGTATCTGTTTAAGCACTCATTGCTTTCCCCAAGTTGTGATGGAGTATTTTGTATGAGTCCTAGCATGGATCGACATTGTATGTTTATGTTTGTGCTCATATATGTGTATGTATGACATAGATCTACATTGTATGTTTGGTTGCATGTCCAAATTTGAGTTTTCTTCGCATGGATCTACATTGTATTTTAGTAGCCATGACTTTTTGTATCTCACATGGATCTGCATTGTATTGGTCGGTAGCCATTTTTTGAGTCATTTGGTACATGTATCAAAAGGTGCTATAGAAATTTTGTGATGTTTGAGAAGTTCTGACCATTGGACCTTTGCCTCGGGACTACACCTTCTTCTTTCAAAGCATTATGCCTATCGTTTCCCTCTAGCCATCATACTTTGGGGGGCATCTCTGTTGCACCGAAATATCATCACCATAATGTTATGAGATAGATATTCCCTTTTCTGCTTCAATCCCTCAATTTTTTCCCTAGAGAAATGACATGAAAAAATATCCCCTTACAGTTTTTCCTTGTTATGAGTTGGTAACGCTCCTCTTCCATTGACAAAAAGCATTACCCAAGTCAGCAATGCTCCTGATACATGAGAAAGAAGTGGTGTCACCACCTCTAACCTTACTACAAGAATCGTTACCCCCTTAACACCGCCTGCTCGCTTCATTGGAGGAGCGATGCTCAAGTTTTCAAGGAAAAAAGAGAAGTTTCGAGAGGCTTCTCAAAGCTTACCTCCATGGAGCCTCATCCCTATGGTTTAGGACCACTTGGAGCTCAAGATCCTCCATTTTAGGATCTTATATCCACCTCACCCATGAGATCCTCAACCATACCTATCCTCCCATTCCTTTAAATACTAGCTCATCCCCCATGGGAAAAAATAGGAAGAATTGTGTTGTATACCCAAACTCTGTTAAAATCATTCTTGAGCTATTGGGGACAAGGTGAGGTTAGAGGAAAGGAGCCATTGGAAGGAAATCTCAACACTGAGGCATAAATTTTGTAGTATCTCCAATCATTTCTAACAAAAAATGTCTTTTTCTTTCCCATATTTACTGTTTCATTCATATATATTGCTTGATTCCTTGGTCATAGGCATATATCTAGTTGATTATATTGTATGTTATCATGTTTTTCTTTTTGTTTTCCATATTTTACAAGTTCTTTTGCAGGGATAGCAAGGACAACCTTTGAGAGAAGTATCATGGAATTACATTCAAGTGATTAACCAGATCTAGGCGAAGTTTAACTTTTCGTGTTTGTGTTTTGTTCTAGATATGAACCATTTAGACTAGGAAACCAGCTCATGTCCGCAGGAGGTGCGTATTTCCAGCTAACAAACCACTATGATCGAAGAGCCTTCTACAAATATAGGAAGAACCAATTACAAGAAGAATCAAGCAAGTGCAAAGAGGATCACTTATGACTCAATGAAGTACAACCTCATGTCAGTGATCACACCATTGAAGACGACAAAGGAGTGTTTTGACACACTCACTAATATTTATGAGAAGAAGGCCCTACTCGAAAGAGGGATTTGAATAACAAGTTTTGAAACATGAAGATGGAATTATATGAGACCGTAGCTTCATTATTCACAAAGATTTCACAGGTGAAGGATCAACTTGCAAGAATCTATGTGGAGACGACGATGATGACCTTCTTCAAACTGCCATCGACAAGATCCCCTCCTCATGGGAGACCTTTCTTGTTAGGGTAAATGGAATATAAGAGCATCCCAAATTAGAAAGACTTTGGCTTTATTGCATTCAAGAAGAAGGGTGCATCCATAACAAGGTTGTGAGCACTAAGGAGGAGAATCTTTCTCTCATGGATAGAACCAAGACAAGAAGGAGGCCATTCACTCCCAAGAAGTCCTTTTGTGAAAATAAGAAAGAAATCAATAAATGTTTTGACAAATCAAAGATTCTATGCTTTTATTGTCAAAATTTGGGACACTTTGTATGGGACTATTGTGAGAAGGAAAAGAAAATAAGGAATATTTCATGCTTCCATCGCCGTAGAAGAAACTTCCAAAGAAGATGCACCCGAATAGAAAGAGACAAGGAGGGAGTATTACCTCATCTCTGCTTTGTCCATATATCTCATCATAGGATAATATGCATGGTTAATGGACAATGGTGCTTCAAATCACATGTCAAGATACAAGGGCACAATCTCCAACCTAAAAGAGAAACAATTTGTGTGTATGGTAGAATTCAGAGACAATTCCACATACTCAATCCAAGGTGTTGGATCCACATCCTTCCAGCTGAGTTCAAGAGACACACTGCATGTGGAGGAAATTATTTATGTCCCTAGATTGAAGAAGAACCTACTCTTTGTTTTAGTCCTTGAAGATAAAGGGTTTTGAGTCATATTCATGGAGAATCAAGCATATTTGTGGTCGAAGAACCAGAACATTGATATTGCTATTGTTATTGGAGTTCTATAAGGAGGAATTTACAAGGTCCCAACAAAGTATATTTCAGCCATGACACATCATACTCTCAACCCATGCAAGCTGTGGCATAGGAGGCTTGGACACCTTCACTTCATAACACTACCTGGTTTGCAGCAAATGGTGAAAGGTATGCCTAGTTTTGATTCTGTACATGATACTGTTTTTGAGGTTGTGCTTTAGGAAAGAATGTTAAAAATAATTTTCCTAGCATCCGTACTAGATCTAAAGGAATCATATATTTAGTGCACTTAGATGTGTGTAGAACCATGTCTTCCCCATACCTTAGTGGGAATATTTACTATGTTTTATTCATTGATATTTCTCCCGTAAGGCCTGGATTTACTTCATGAAAGCTAAAAGTGAAACCTTCTATAAATTACGAGAATATAAATCCTTAGTTGAGAATCAGATAAGTGGGAATATCTGTGACCTAGGGTCTGATAATGGTGGAGAATTTGAATCAAATTCCTTTAATGAATCAAATTCCTTTAATGAGATTTGCAGTGATGTAGGGATATGTAGACAATTAACAATACATTACAACCCACATCAGAATGGTTTTGCTGAGAGAAAGAAAAGAACTATTCATGAGGCTGCAAAATCCATGTTACATGATCAAGATCTATCTTCTTATTTGTGGGAAGAAGCTACTAGTACAACAATGTACACACAAAATGGAAGTTTGCATGCATTCCTTGATTAGAAAACACCTAAAGAGGTGTTCACTGGTAAGAAACCATACATATCAGATCTTCAGATTTTTGGATGTCTTGTGTATATTCACATACTAAAAGAAAGGAGAACCAAGATGGAACCTTCTGGAAAGAAGGGAACTTTTGTTGGATACACTAAGACCTCCAAGGAATTCAGAATATATGTACTTGGTGAGAGACATGTTGAGGTTAGTTGGGATGTGACTTTCCATGAGGAGGAAACATTCAAGTGCTCAAAATATCTTGAATGTGATCTAGAGATAGAGGAGGCCGAGGCTCCTATAGAATATGATAATGATGACGATTCTTCCCCTTCTGATGTTCAGAGGGAGAATCTAGTAGAGCATGCAAATCTACTTGTCATTAATGAACCAGTTGGACTGGTTGATGAACCTCCTACAAAGAGGATGTCAGCATGGTGCCGAGATGTATTGAGAGATGATGAGAAGTATGGAGAACCAGTAAGCACTCCCAGAGAGCTCAAGCATCCTGATAGGTATTTAGGATATGCTGCAATGATGAGAAACATGAGTGACTTAGAGCCTTCATCATATGAAGAGGCTACAGAGAAGCAAGTGTGGAAAGATGCTATGACATAGGAATATCATTCTATTATGAAGAATGATGTTTGGGATATTGCTCCAAGATCTAAGAGGAACTCAGTTGTAACTTCCGGATGGATTTACACGATAAATCATACTGCATATGGTAGTGTGGAAAAGTACAAATCCAATTTTGTTTCTTATGGGTTTTCTTAGAAAGTGGGCATTAATTATGAGGAGACTTTTTCTCCAATGGATAGGTATGCCACCATTAGATATATTATTTCACTTACATCAATATTGGGATGGAAGCTTCACTAGATGGATGTGAAGTATTCCTTCCTCAATGGTGAGTTTGAGGAAGAGGTTTACATTGAGCATCTTGAGGGTTTTGTGATACATGGGAAGGAGTCCCATGTGTTCAAGTTGAATAGATACCTATATGAGTTAAAACAAGATCCTCAAGCTTGGTATCCCATAATAGACAGTTATCTTCATAAATTGGGTTTCTTGAAGAGTGATTCATATTAAAACGTGTACTTCGAAGTAGTGGAGAACCAACCTCTGGTACTAGTCCTATATATGGATGATATTTTTTCTACTAAAGAGGAAATACTGATTGGCGAGTGTCAAGGGGAGCTTACCTCAGAGTTTGAGATGACAGGATTAGTTCTTCTGCACTACATCCTAGGCCTTGAGATTTGGCAGAGGAATGATGAGACATTTCTATATCAAGGAAAGTACACTATGGACATCTAGAATGGGTTTGGAATGGTGAATTGCAAATCCATTAATACTCCAAGGGATTTCAATTTGAGGAAAATCCATGAGACTGATATTAGATCATATCTAATGGACCCCACATTATATAGATAGTTGATTGGATCATTGATGTACCCAATACATTCAAGGCCAAACATTTTCTATGTAGTTATCATTTTGAGTTAGTTCATGATTGATCCTAGACACATACACTAGGTTGCAGGTAAGCATATTTTGAGATACCTCCACAGTACAGTTTCTTATGGACTTAGGTATGCCTCCAATGGAGGAGTGTTATAGCTTGGATATACTGATTCTGATTAGGGTGAAAGCATTTTTTATCGAAAGACCACTTCTAGTTATTATTTTATCTTGGGTTCTACTATGATTTCATGGTCTAGCAGAAAGAAGGGTTCATTTTCCTAGAGCATTGCAGGGACTGAGTACATTGCTACTAGTACTTCTTATAGAGAAGTAGTGCGGCTGAGAAATCTACTTGGAGGATTTTTTGGTGAAAATATAGAGCCTATAGTGATCAGGTGCGACAACCAAAGTTCTATAAATCTTTCTGAAAATCATGTGTTTCATGACAAGTAAAAAAACATAGAAATGAAGTATCACTTCATTTGAGACATGGTCCATAAATGTATTGTAAAACTTCAGTACATAGCTAATGATGAGCATATTGGAGATGTGATGACAAATCCTCTATCTGTGACAAAGTTTAGACACTTCTGAGATAAGATTGGTATGGTAGAGAATGTCTCCCTTGCTGATAGGGAGTGTTAAATGTACACCATTAGGAGTCATTCTCCAGGAGACTTGTGTTGTATCAAGTCCAGAACTTAAGTTGTATTAAGTTCAGAAATTTTTGTTGTATTAAGTTAAGAGACTTGTGTTGTATCAAGTCCAAAACTTATGTTGTATTATGTGCAAGAATCTTGTGTCGTATCAAGCGAGGACATTGTGTTGTATCAAGTCCTATTCATGAGAGATGCATGTACTATGATCTTGTGTTGTATCAAGATTAGGACCTTGTGTTGTATCAAGGTCAGAACCTTGTGTTCTATCAAGGTAAAAATCTTGTGTTGTATCAATATTGGAGTCTTGTGTTGTATCAATACTGGTCATGTGTTATATCAAGACCATATATCTTGTGTTGTATCAAGTTGTGACTTATTTTGTTTCAAGCCATGAGGATATTCTATGTGATGTATGGATATTCATGGTCACTAGGTGCTATAAGTCTCCTTTATGGATTAGCTACCCCTAGTGTGATTTACTTTAGCATGTGACTATATGACCCGGGGTAATACATATGATCATGGGTTTGGAAAAATTCTTTTGAGTATGATATGATTAATATGATTAATTAATTAAACACTTATGGACCATGCATAATTTAATAAATGATAAATGAGATGAGCACAAAGACAAAGTAATGATTCGAATTTTCCATGTCATACCTCCCATGAACTCAAATTTCAAAGACCTTAGTTAAGTCTAACTTCTGGAAAACAAGTTTCAGTTAATTAAGGAATCTACTCCTTGATTTATGCAAATTTTTTGGGACTGATTGTGAAGCACTAAAGACATTCAATTAAAATCCTAACTAATGGTCAATAAGTTAGTTAATCAGTTCACATTCCAATTCAGTTAAGTTAAGTTAAGTTAAGTTAGTTCACATTCAAGTAAAGGCAGTTAACACTCAGTGAATTAATGGAGAGCGCATATATTTTACATGAGTGATAATTTTGAGGTGACAACTTGGCACCAAGTCAAGGAAGGAGCAATAGGTAATGTGTGGATAGTGCATGCAGTTCCCACAGTGTTCATAGTTCCCACAAGGCATGTCCAATCACTACATCTCATTATATGACTAAATAAGCTTGTTATTAAAGTACTGAACTTGGAAAGGCTGAGATAGTGTTCCAAGTGATCTATATTCTCTAAAGTTTCTTTGATATCTCTTATCAGGAAATCTGCAAGTGTTGTAAATCATTCTTTGCAATTATCTATCATACTCAAAGGATTGTTGGGTTTTTCATCCTCTGAATTTGGAGGGTTTTCCCAGGGTACATCTTGTGTATTATGGATTGAATGATTTTTGTGTTTGAATTGTTTATGAGATCTACATGCACTAGATTTGTTTATCAAAAAATTTTAAATTTCAAGAGTCTTTCATTATTGCTCAAACATTGACAATTAAAGCCACAATATATGCTTTAGTTAATTAAAGAACTCATTGTGATCATTCCAGTGTAAATCAATTGTCATGATTAATTTAACTAATAGTTAATTAAGTGTTAATAAAGATGTACTAGTTAATAAAATTGTTTACACTTTAGTTAAACTAAAAAAAAACACTTGAGTTAATCAAAAGATGACACTTTAGTTAATAAAGTGTTTGCATGATGACACTTGAGTTAAAGCACCAAGACACTTAAGTTTACATCCTAACTATGTAATCATACATTCAATTAGATGGTGAGTTCACTCCAGAGTTAGTTAAGCATAATTTAATGTCAAAGATGAAAGGCATGGTGCATATTTTATGCATGATGAAGGATCCAATGTACATGATTAATTACCCATGAAGGAAATTTACGGTGTGATAGTGTTATGCACAACTATGATGCAACTATTCACTATAGTTTTGCATGGTAGTGTTTGTATCTAGTTATTAATGTGTTTGACACATGGCATGTAGACACAATTGATCTATATTCTCTATTGCCTAGTATTCTCTCTTATCTAGCACTTGGGGTGCCGAAGACAATATGCTATTGTGTAAAAGACATTCTATGCAATCTATCTAGTTATACTTTGAATATTTGTTGGGTTTTTCATCCTCATAGTTTTGAGGGTTTTCCCTAGGGTACATATTGTGTTGTGGATGAATAAATTATGTGATTTAATGTTATATTGATTTCTGTGTTCACTATTTCTGCAATTAAAGTTTTAAAGTTCAAATATCTTCATATTTTCTCAAAAAATAACATTTATGTTCCTGTAAATGCGATGGAATGAAAATTCTAAGAAGAGTGTAGACACCCAACTAATTTCATCATAAAAAGGCATGAGGAAATCTTTTCTTTGGTGGTATACTTTTGGATAGGTAGTCTATCACAAGTAGAGAATATCCATACTTGAATCAATTTTACACTAAAATGAACAAGAAGTTTTAGAACCATTAAAATTGCACGTAATTTTGCCTTATTGTTTTTAGTAGTACCCGTGTTTGCAGAGAATTTGTAGAAGTGGTTATCCAATAAGTATAATATATCACTTGTAGCGCCCCTAGATGTAGGTCCTTGTGAATCTCTATTGAAATAACACCAAGCATTCCTCATATCAATATATTCAATAAGAGATCTACAACTATTCCTATTGTTGATGGATTGTGGAAAGTGTTGAAGGATAACAATACTCTTTGCAACATATATGTTTGGTGGAGTAAAAATATTCTCATAGATCATCTTGTTTCGAGTAATCCATGCCACTGAAACCATAAGAACCTGTAAGGCTCTGCGTGCTCAAAAAGTGGTATCATTCATCCAATGTTGGAAATCCTCTAAAATTACATTACTCTCCCATGTAAAAGACATACCTGTGACAGAGATGGAATACTTCAATTTATTGAGCACGTATGAGCACTTTACAAAATATGACATATAGTCTCTTCTTCAGCTTTGCATAAAGCACATCTACTAGGCCCAAAAGAAAGAAATTTTGATAGATGGTCCCAAACTAGGATTTTACCTAATAGAGTAAGCCACATAAAAAGGATGGTCTTCAAAGGGAATTTTAATTGCCAAATAACATGGTCCCGCCATTCATATGCTCAAAAATCACCTTATTCTTCTTGGATAACTTGGTAGCCAAGTCTATGTTGGTAAATTTCACCAACACAATTTTTGGTCCATTTGACTGTATCCTCCTCATCCACTAATTTGAATTTGCAATCTTTAAGGGATTTTATATAGTTTTTTCACTGTACTTTCTCATCAGCTTCAAATCCCAATAGTTCTAGAGGTATCCATTATTTTCGAAGATGGGTGGAGTTGTGTAGATATTGTATCTATTATAAGACATTAGAGGAAATTTCAACTCAAAATGGGCCTTTTAACTTTTATTCAAATTCCATGTCATCATGTGTTAGCCAATGAAATTGCTTTAGATTTGAAATACCGTATAAGTCTTAAACACTTATTTAATATAAATTTGGGGATAGGTATCATAAAAAAAAACTTTTTTTGTTTGTATTTTTGACATATCTCCCTGTGTTTTTACTCAAATTTTGATCGAGAGAGATCGTTGGATGCGGAATTAAATATTCCGCATCCAACAAGTACCCACTCGACATACTTTAAACGGACCCTGCTACCCAAAAAACAAGAAATACCTGAAAAAATGGAATGATGACATCATCATTCCATTTTTTCAGGTATTTCTCGTTTTTGGAGTAGTGGGGTCCGTCAAAAGTATGTTGAGTGGGTACTCGTTGGATGCGGAATTTAATTATGTATCCAACGAGCTCTCCCGATCGAAATTTGAGTAAAAACACAGGGAGATATGTCAAAAATACAAACAAAAAAGTAGTTTTTTTCTTTTCTTCCTCCAAAATTAATAAATATTATTTTATTATTTTAACTATTTTTTTATTAATTCATTTTAGGAGGCCCATTTTGATTTGAAATTTCCTCTAATGAAATGAAACGTCTATCAATGAGGGCTTCAATCATATCCTCAAGCAATCTGTGTGCTTCCATGCATCCAATCCATGATTTTTTCCTATTCTAACGCTTCTTCCATCCCCATCCTTCCAAGAGAGTAAGTCCCCAATAATATCAAAGGAAGATAGCATGGATTTCCACATGATAAATATATTCTTTGTCACTTTTGGGCCGAGTCTAATCCATTCCATGATAATCATTGGATGTATGTATTTTTTATGTATCACTTTAACCCAGAGGTCATTACTGGAAACCAATCGCTAGATACCTTTTGCAGCAAGTGCCTCAGAGAAAAGAAGGATATCATCAACAAATAGTAAATATATAATATGAACAGAACCTCCAAAGTGGATTCCTTTAAGAGTGACATTCTCTCTAGATCGGGTAATTATTCTGCTGAGACCTTCCATGATAAGAAGAAATAAAAGGGGCTCAAGCGAGTATCCTTTCCTTAAACCACGACCGGGTCTAAAGAAACATGACACAAAACCATTGATAAGCATTGTAAAGCTGACATATTGTACACATAAAAGAGTCTAGTTCACAAAAGTGAGATCAAAACCAATCTATGTGAGGGCTAGCTTGAGGAAAGTCCAGTTAACCCTGTCATATGCCTTTGTAAGGTCGACTTCGATAGCAATACAAGGGGCATATTTTATCTTTTCTGAGTGCAGTACTTCATGTGCAATGCCAATTACATCATGTATATGGTGCCCTTTAAGGAAATAAACTATTTAGACGTGATGGCCATAGAGAGAATACCTATGATTCTAATTGCTAGTGTTTTAGCTATGAGCTTGTAGACACAATTTCATAAATAAATGGGCCCAATCTCATCCATCCTTTTCACTTAATCAACTTTTGGAATGAGAGTTAGGAAAGTGGTATTAAAATTCATTAAGACTCTCCCCTTTTCCTGAGATTCTTCAACAACAACTAGTATATCTTCAGCAATTACCTCGAACATACTCGAGAATAATTCAATCGGCCATCTGTCTAGCCTAGGACTCTTGTCATGCTGCATAGACTTGATAGCCTCTATAAGTTCGTGTTTTGTAATAGGCTCATTGAGTGTGTAGTTATGTTCATTTTATACATATCTAGGATATGTGCAATAACTTCCAACATGGAGGGGGTGGGAGCACTAGAATATTCTTTATATAATCGAAAGAAGTGTTGTACTCCTACATTTGCAATACCATGGAAGCTCGAGATTAGATTCCTTTCATCATCTTCGATTTCCCAGATAGTATTGATGTGCTCACTGTGCTTGGTATAATTATGAAAATATTTTGTATTTATGTCCCCTTTCTGGAGCCAGATGACTCTGCTTTTCAATCCGAGGGCGGATTCCTCATTCCAGATTCATTTTCTTCTTTTTGTCTCATGATCCAAAATATTAAACTTTTGGGAAGTCGAGTCAAAACCAACTGGAATAAAGGCATAGAAGGATTAGAGTAAAACCTCAATATGGAGAAGCTCCTTTGCATTTGAAATCTTGAAACTATCCTCCCATTTTATCATTTGTTCCTTAAGTCTCTTGAGTTTATTCAAGAAGTTTACCACGATTAAGCACTGTGAGGGAGCGCAGTATGGAATCCATGTTTATATAACTAGAGATTGGAATATTTCTAATGAATCCATTAGAATTAAACTTAAATTGAGTTAGATGCTTTCTCATGTGTCCTCTAATTTCCAAGACAACTGGGTAATGGCCAGGGTCACCTCCAGTCACTATCCATAGTTTGATACTAAAAACAACTTGCAACAAGCCTTCATTGAGGACAAAATGATCCAATCTTTTTTGCAATAGCTTTTTCACCCACACACATGTTCCTCCATGTGGGTAGAATTTTAATCGAAGCTAGATCCAATAAATCCACTTCTTCCAGCTTATTCGAGAAAAAATCAGAGAGCAGATCTTTATGTGCCGACTTTCCCCAAGTATCAACTTCCCCAATGGAAAAGTTAAAATCACCCACTAGGATGAATCTTCCTGTAAGATGAAAACTTGCTTCGAATAAATTATTCTAGTAATCCATTGTATCAACTTGTGGACCATAGATATTTAGAATTCTAAAAGTGAATCCAATATCCCTAAATTCCAAAACAGTTCCCAGAATTGAAGAACTACCCCAACAAGTAGTACAAGTAAAGGAAAGCTTCGATCGTCCTGTCACTAGGCCACCAGATTTTCCATGTGCATCCAAATAAGTGAACTTGCATCCATGAATAAATGACTTAAGATCAACGATAATAGATCCTCTAGTGGTTAATGTTTCTTGAATAAAGAATGCTCAAATCATGTATAAAGACAAACCTCTTCATGGCCAATTTTTTAGAGGGATTCCCAATCCCTCTGATATTAAGGGAGACACAGAACATTAGATAGAATTGACACAAGGGGTGCATCCTAAGGCCCCTTTGATAGCTCTTTGTATACCACTACTTATATTTAGAGAATCCTGAGATCGAGCAGATGCCATAATTGACCGAATTCCCTTACGTCTATCATTCCCTTCAGAAGAAGACTTGTGAGATCCCTTCACCAAACAATCATCAAGGATAGATTTGAAAGTAGCATGTGGTATAAAGTGATATATTGAGTTCATCAAAGCATTTGAGATCATCTTGCTCTTATGCGTTATCAATGGAGACTGAAAGGATAAAGGGTCCAAAGGGGTTGGCGAAACAATAGCTATTTCATTGTTGCAAAGATAAATACTACAAGATGGTTTCAAAGGTTCCTTTATAATGGGCGAGCCTTGAAAGGATGCAAAGGGAGAAATCAAAGATTCTATGTATAATTTTGAAACCTCTCCAATAAGGGTAAGGGAAGGGTGCGCAAGATAGAGGGGCAGTCAGTTGGGGGGGGAGGAGAAAAAAACTACATAGGGTGAAGCCTGAGGGGTTAGTAAAGGGGAGGAGAGTCCCTCTTTGCAACCTTCCACAATAATCCTACTTGGAGTGCCAAAGGAGAAATCCAACCAAACATATACTAGTTAATCAACTTTGTTTAGAACTTAAACATCTACTAGTTAATCAATTTTATTTAGAACTTTTCTTAAACAAAGAACTTATACAAGGTTAGGAAGACGTAGTCCATCACTTAGTATGTAATTTAATATTGATCATAATTTTTTTTCATGATTTTCAATTTTTGTGTGGGTAGGTCAACATGTAATAATTTGGAAACACTAAACTATAAACACATGATTAAGCAAAGAACTTATACAAGGTTAGGAGGATGTAGTCCATCGCTTATTATGTAATTTATTATTGATCATAATTATTTTTTATGATTTTCAATTTTTGTGTGCGTGGGTCAACATGTAAGAATTTGGAAACACTAAACTATAAACACATGATTTAAAAATGTAGTATCAAATATCTACAAATATTTTGATGAAACAAAAGGTTTCCAATAACTTTTATAGAATTATTTTTTAGGTTTACTCACAAATAAGTTTCGATAGGTTTATTAGTCCCTGCCTTCAGGCTAGCAAGGACTCTATGAAAGGACTTGCATTCGTTTCATTAGTCCTGCACGCAAACCAAAGATATATATTTCACATATATCCTAAGTGTTTACTCACCTTAAAGTTATTTATGACACATATACTAAGTTTTAAAGCCACCATGTCACATGTATCCTAAGTTTTAAATTTTTTATTATTTTACCCAATCAAAAAGTTTGATGCCTTATTTGGCCTCATATCGAGGCAAAGGAAAGAAAAAGGGAAGCTTATACTTTCATACATTTGAAATATTAATTCATGCTATTGAACCTATGTTATAATTTTTGAATAATGCTAACAATCCTCGTAGCATTACTTCCCTTACATTAAATGTTTAGTATGATTGCAAATAAAAAATTATAGTATGCAGCACATGCCTTCTTCACACCTACCAAGAAACTTCTGCATGTAGCACATGCTTTCTTCACACCTGCTAAGAAACTTCTAGGTGTCGATTTGCACAAGTTGTTTCTACATGTATATTTACACAGGCTAAAACAATGCAGTGAGCATGCCTTCTATTAACACCTGCCCATGAAATTATTCTAGGTGTCGATTTGCACAAGAAATTCTTCTAGGTGTCCATTTCCACAAGCTATGCTTCCTGCTAGACTTCATTCAATAAACATTTCATCATTCAATAAACATTTCAAATAGCTACCTTGTCGTTGTCCAACATTCCATTTTACCTCATTTTCAATCACTATATTCAGTAAACAATTTAAATGGTTGGGTTCTGAAGCTGCATTTTCTTTCGGTAGATCTGGTTGTTGGTTAATCCTTCAAAGAGAAGCTTCTTGTGTAACTAAAATTTTGCTCTGGGGCATACTTTTGTCTACATGAATGGATCCACTCAAGTGACTCAAAATGCCAGTGATAATAATGGCCACAACTGTACATGCAGGACAACCAAAACCAATTTCAAGAACATCATGTAAGCTACAAGTAGATATAACTTACCTTTTTTTACGAGCAAACTTATGTTGTTGACATGTATGCCAAGTGTGGAAATATATATAATGCATGCAAAAATTTTCACATAATGCACAGATAAGATTTTTAATAATAGCATTTAGTGGCGTTTTAGAGTCTACATCGAAGACCAAGCTGCTCTGCAATTAATTATAATAATAATGATTCTTCTTAGTTTTTCGAGACTACTAATTATTATTCCCTGAAGTATGGCGATAAGGATCAGCCACAGGCCAAGCATAAGGGTGACAAGTCATGTTCTTCCAATTGAAGTAGAATGTAAAGGCTAACAATTCTATTTACGATTTGAATCTGCGGAATGCAAAGGCTCAGGTTCGTTGATAATTGTTGAGAGGGATATAAAGGGGATGGCTATAAGTATAATCATAAGATGAAGCAGACACCGAATGCAAAGCATAAGGCTCCCGGTAAATACTTATTTAGAGGCTACAAATTTATTTTTTTCCAAGTTGTTGAAAAATAGGTACCCTGGGAATGGCTCGAAGACCGGCTACCCGAAGTTTTATTATTTTTATATGCGCAGTCAAATGCTGCTTACACATAGTTTGACAAGTTGTACATTTGTGAACCACATGATTATAATTTGAAAGTCGTGTAAGTAGAATGGCTGGAAAGGCTAGAGTACGTACAATAAATATAGGGTTTATTTAAATGGCAAGCCAAAGTATCAAAGAAGGTCTATAAGAAAACTACTCTCTTGGTACATTACTTCATCCCAACCATTAAAGGTAGATCTTATTACAAAAACTATTATATCTTTTTTGTTGCTAATACCTGCATTGGATTCCACAACTAGTGTTAACATCAATAAGAAGTTTCGTTTACCTACACGAGCGATAGAACTTCGTAGCTGAGGAGTAAAGTTTCGCGGTCAAAAAGGACATCTGAACAAAATTAGATTCGATCACAAAACCTGCACGTTAAGCTTACCCACCATTGAAACGGACGAGAGAACAGATCCTGTCATGAGAAATTTGTTGGCATTCGAGGACATGAAAAATGCAAAGAAACCACTGAGATGCTATCTGGAAATGATGAGCCGCTTGATTGACGAAGCCTAGGACATGCAGTTGCTGAGAAATAATGGTATAATCCATAGTGACTTGTGCAGCGACCAAGAAGTAGTTGAAATCTGGAATGACATGGCGAAGGGATGGGAGAAGAGCACTTCATATGGACCAATAAACAATGTTACTGATGACGTTGTAACCTTTTACACAAGCAAATATAGAATTTTGTGGGAAAAATTGGTTATCAGTAGCTTTGATCGGAGGGTGTATCTCATTGCTGCTAAGTGTGGTGCAAACTATTCTAGCCTACGAACAAGTCCATAATAGTTGCCATTTGATATGAATTAAGAATAATAACATAAATTCAGAAATTATTAATCGCCGCTGGAAGATAAATACACAAGAAAGGAACAGATTACCGATAACTAAAGCTCTGCTTTAATCCTGTTATGTACCAGAATGGATTTGCTCCATTGAATTCTAAATTTTCAACTAAATTCTTGACGAAAATTTCCCAGTTTAAATGCTAGACAATTTGAGGAATGACAGGCCGCTAGGTCAATGCAAGCTTATAAAAATATTTATGAGAATGTAAACCATATAACTGCCACGAATGTAACCCTTATCTTGCCTTTTCAAATGCATCCTTTCAATTCATATCAAATCCTGTCAAAATCAATCATTGAAACATGGCTTATAAATGGGCTAGGTTTACAGAACGAGGAAAACATTTGTTTGTTTAGCCTTCATATGTTTTGGTTTGCGACAATCCTCTAACCATCATGTTTATTATTGCATGATGACAACCTGAAAACAACTAAAACATCTAGGAGAAACCTTGGAATCTGTAAGCTCAAAATATTACGTGTTGGTTTTTCTATGCATGGCCTCCAAGCGTGTCCACATTTGAAAAGGATGTCGGCATCACTAAGCTTGAAATGTTAAGCGTTAGTGCATGGCATGCAAGCGTGTCCACATTTGAACACGACGTAGTTAGTATTGTTCCAAGAAGATACATCAGCATGTCCACATTTGAAAAGGATGTCGGCATCACTAAGCTCGAAATATTAAGTGTCGGTGCATGGCATGCAAGAGTGTCCACATTTGAACACGACGTAGTTAGTATTGTTCCAAGCAGATACATCTAAAATATAAGGTAACTTGCATAATCTTAGCTCTAACGTGTCGTGGAAAGATAAGATAAGCCTCTCTTGTTTCTAACTTGTTTCTATAAGAGAATTAGCTTATATATAACGTACATAGCTTGGTTTATAGAGACAAATACTGCCGTTATGAGATGAGATTCGTAAGGCGAGAACCATCATCCATAACATAGCATGTTAGAGATCCATCCCTTCTTGAGGGAGATAAGAAAGTAAATATTAGTTTCAATTGTGTGCTTATAACATTTTTTATGGAATATGATAGGTTTCTCGTGAATGAGACATATCAACTATTTCAATATCTTATTGAATCAATCTCATTAGAAAGACCTAGCACAAGTCTAAAAGCTCGCATTTCATTAGAAAGATGCACAATACAAGCAATCATCTCGTTATCAAGATGCGCAATACAAGCTAGCATCTTTTCAACAAGACGAGAAATTTACTCACATGCAATTTGTATCACCCATCCGACTTGCATGTGTTTATTAGCTAGGCATACAGCTTTGAAGCGATTTCATTACTAAATTTGAGAACAAGTTGTTGGATAATATAAAATGGACAAGCTAAAAATAATTATCTTTCCTGCGACACTTATGCTTCTTGTGCTTCTTAGGCAGACCGGTTCTGCTAGTGTAGAGATCGTGGGTGGCGGATAAGCTGGTTATACTGCTGAATCGACTGCATCAACTAACCGTTGGGTGCTCCTTCCTGTGTATCAGCAAAGGGTAATCGTGACCTCCATCCTTGCCCTTAGGTTTCACTTATTTTATCTTTCCATATGTCACTCACCAGTGATGCTGCTTGGACTGTTTTTCTCACGTGTCGGGCCTTCGTCGTGCTACCTGACAACCATCTGTCATGAGTCATCTCCCCCTTTGGGCCATGGTGCATGTCTGCAATGTAGAATGTGTAGCGGCATAGGGAAGGGGAGTATGGTGCACAATACATTCCTCACATTCAATTTGTATTTGTTAATGTGAAAGTGATGCCTTAAAAGAAAAACTGCCCAAAATTCAACAATAGAATGATAATGCCATAAAACAAACAAAACAACAAATCTAGCTCTCATTGCAAAGCAACAAATCCATAAGGCAGGCACTTGTTGCTTTGCAACCACTCTTGTTTTTGTATTGAATTAGAATTAAAAGTTGATAACTTGAATAATAGTGGATGAAGTTGACATGTTTATAAAAATCAAAATATACTTGTACATTTAGAGAAAATAAAAATGTGTTATAGTACTAAGATAAAGTATTAAGAGTGAAACAAAACACAAATGAATAACTCCAAAATAATTGAGGTGCACGGTCTACGAACATGAACCATATAGAACCATTACATCTACAAAATATCTAACTTCATAGACACCATGATATAAATATAAAATAATTTAGATGCACGGCCTAGGAATATTACTTTTTATAAAACATTAGGACCACAAAATATCTCCATCGAAGGACAAAACGAAATGAATAAAAAATGCATAGAGAATAATCAGGACCTTCAAATTGATTGAAGATGCACGATGTCTATTTCATAAGTTATTCTTTATTCACGTGGATATTGATTTTGTAAATTAAGAAATTTTTAAGAATTAAAATATTTTATTTAAATATAGCATATTAGGTTTAAAAATATTTTATTTAAATATAGTATATTAGGTTGATATTTTGATTTGATTAAAGTTAGTTTTAGTAGTGGACTTTAATAATAGTTATTACTATTTATAAATGATATAGTTTAATATTAAGAAAAATATATAATTAATTTGTAATAAACATTATAGATATAAATATTTTCTATAAAAAAATATATTATAAATATAAATATATTTAAAGTAATTTAAATAATTTGTTAACTAATTTATTTAAAAAATAATTGATAAAATCTTACCATTAAAAATTATTTCAATATTTATTAATATAAATAATTTGTAATATTCATTAATATAATGTGATATGATAGTGATTTAGTTGAAAAATAATGTGATAGTGATAATTGTAACCATAAAAGTATGAATTTAGAGAGATAACATTCGGATAAGAGAGAACAAAGAACACGCAACAAATAGGATTAGATCCATAAGAGGTGAGATGCAAGAACTTTGGGTCAAGGTAGGTCAAAAGGGTCAAGGTAGGTCAAAAAGGGATATAAAAGACTTATGGGAAAGTAGATCATGAAGGGATAGAATAGTAGGTAAAGGGGATTCAACATAGAGATTCCAAGAGGTCACCTATCATTAGGGTATTTTGTTGGAGTTAAACTTTAATAAGGAATTTTAAAGTTCTAATTGTAAAGTGGGGGTGAGATGTAAGAATAACTTGGTGAAAGTAGGTTATGAAAGGATAGAAAAGACTTTGGGAAAGTAGGTTAAAGTAGGTCATCTAGAAATAGAAAAATAGGTAAAAGGGATTCCATTTAGAGTCAAAAGACATGGAATGATATAATGAGTATGAGGTATATATATAGTTAAAATTTAATAAGAAATATTTAAATTCTCAGTGTTGTGTTAATAGGATCTATGATGATGATGATGATACTAGTAGTGGTTTATAACAATTTATCTAGTAATTTTAACATTTTATACCAATTTTGTTTTCCTACTTATAGCTGTTTATCTAATATAATGATATTTTTGCATTTTCTATGTTTTTTGTATCTATGTTTGGAGATCTTGATTATAGACATATCCATTCGGTAAATGAATTTATGTATGATTCTACATGGCCCATAGACAATGCAGTTCATTAATAAATATAATGAATTGTGATTTTTTTCTCTCAATAATAATAATAATAATAAGGGCACAACCAAGTTAGACACCAATTTGGTGTATGAGACCCCCTATTTATGGGACAGAGGAACCCATTTTGTGCCTCTACGCAACGATTTAACTGCTAAAGTCTACATAGGTGTACATAACCTACCCCCTATGGATTTGAATCTATGAACCCCTAAGAGGAAACACATGTTCTTAACCATTAAGCTAACATCACACAAACCTCATGTTTGTGGAAGTGGTTCAAAGTTAAAATTTAATAAGGAATTTTTAAGTTCCCAGTAAAGTGTTAATAAGACCCATGTTGATGTATATAATCATGGAGATCTTAATGTAAGGTCACATAGTACACAAACCTCATGTTGGTGGAAGTAGTCCTCATGTTGCGAGAAGTAATCTTTGGTTAAAATTTAACAAGGAATTTTTAAATTCCTAGTGCTAAGTGTTAATAGGACCCATGTTGATGGATATATTCATGGAGATCTTCTTATGAGGTTCCAAATCACACAAATCTCATGTTGGTGGGAAAAAAATAGTTTTAGTTTGAAATGTTGAGTTGATTATATCTAAGTTTTTAAAAGATTTAACGTTCTAATGAGCGATAACATTTCAAGATATAAGTGTTTTTTTTAATAACAACATCACATATCAAATTAAATAAAGTTATTACTAGCACATCTACTTCAGTCGTGGTTGGTAAACGCTAATGCTTCTTTTCTTTTCCTCTTTCCTTTAGATGCAAACATGGAAGTAATTGTGAAATCTTGATTTGAAGACAAAGATAAGTATATATGCTATTTCTAGGATGCCATCAAAGTCTTTGTTCTTTCCATCGATCCCCTCATGCCAGTCGACCACCTTAGTGGGAGTGGTAGCAAGCACTCAAATATACATAAATGGTTGGAATAACAGAGGGGCAACCTTAGATGTATTTGTGTCATTTAGTAGTGAGACATTTTTGTCACAAGACCAAATCCACGATTTAGTAGTGAGACATTTTTGTCACAAGACCAAATCCACGAGTTGGCATTGAGGTTGGAGGTGAGCTAGTTTTATTTTTTTATGTGTTTAGTTTTTGTGATATTTAAAAAGTGGTTGAGATAATCTAAACACACTATTAACAACCTAACAACTAGAGAGTAAGAATTAAAAGAAGCATGATGATAGGATGTATTCCCATCATGAAATCCTCCACTTCTCACCCTATTCTAAAATAAAAATACTAATCAATCAATCAAATATATATAAACATACTCTAAACAACTAAAGTGTAGGAATTAAAAGAAGCATGATGATTCGATGTATCCCCATCATGAAATCCTCCACTTCTCACCCTATTCTAAAATAAAAATGCTAATCAATCAATCAAAAATAAATATATATATAATTTAATTGAGTATAATATTACTATATTAAAATATTAAAAATAAGCATGATTTAAATACTTACCATTTCTATCCTTCACTCATATATATATATATATATTATTCGAAATTAATTATTACTTTTTCCGTAAGTATTGAGTTAGACCTTTATAAAGTTTGGTCTTTGCTGGAGTTGTTAAAAAAAATAATGTTTTTAAAGACTTGTACACGCGTCATTTAAAAATCAAAAGTAAATCGGTACGAGCCCAATAAATAAGAATGAAACATAATATAATTTGACCCATAAGTCCGAAATATAAATTAATTTATATCCATATGGTAGGATAATTAACGGTGGATAATTAACGCTTAGAAAACATCGCATTCACAAAACGATATAAAATATAATAATAATAATGAAATGATTGAGCATGATCGAGGGCTTTGGAGTGCACTTAGCCTTCGTTTTGGTTAAGGGTATAGGATTTGTATTTCTAAAAATAGTCTATATCCTAAGGTATACATTAGTTAATTATTATTACACAATTTTATAAATAGTTATTTATCCTTTGTTAAAAAATGTAATTACACTATTTATTATATTCTTTTTAAATAATATAAATGTAATAGTAAGGCACTTCCATATTTAGTATAATCACCTTATCGAGAGGTTAAAGTTAAAGTGTGAGTGATCCAAAGGAAAACAAAGCTATCACTTATTTTAAATAGAAATCACAATATAGATGAAGGAAGAGGAAGTTTATTAAATGGTTTTGAAGGTTAATGGTCATTTAAATATATTTAATAGTGTTAGGGTTTATTTGTCACTATTTTCATTAATATTAATTATAAAACAAAATGATCAATGAGTAATATAGGAGAGCAAGTTAATTAAAGTAATTATTATTTTTTATTTAATGTTTTAATTAATTATTTAAATAAAATAAACAAACATGAATGGAAAGAGTATGTAACCTTGTTAAACTTTTCTTTCCAGTAACAAACAACAAATTATATTTATTATGAATTTTCTTTTTATGATAACAAAATTAGAAGGGTGACCTCTCTATTTAATGTTTTTATGACTTATACATCCAAATTTAGACCATATGCTCCCTAAAATTCAGATCATTCTTCCCCCTTAGAAAATGATGGTCCCCATCATTTCATTCTAGAAATAGACTTGTGATTACAATGCTCCAATTTCCAATGAAGAGAAGGGTTTTGTGAGGTTAACCCATAACCATGGGTTTTGTGTGGTTGACCCCTAACCGTGGGTTTTGTGTGGTTGACCCATAACTGTAACCATCACTATGGGTTTTGTGTGGTTGACCCTTAACCATGGGTTTTGTGTGGTTGAACCATAACTGTGGGTTTTGTGTGGCTAACCCATAACCATGGGTTTTATGTGGTTGACCCCTAACTGTGGGTTTTGCATTGCTAACCCCTAACCATGGATGGGAGAGGTATAATGTGTCTTGAAGCCATACTGTGGAATAAAACCATGGGTTGTCAAATACCAGGGATGGGAGAGGGTGGGCTATCCATTTAATGCTTTTATGACTTATACATCCGAATTTAGACCATATGCACCCCGAAATTTGGATCACTCACCTTCTCGAATACCTCAAAATGACCATACCTTAGATCCTTGAACTTTTTACTAGGACCCTGTAGTATTTCCTTGTTTAGGTGTAACCATACTCTGCCTCCAATGTTGAAGGTTTTGTCAACCCTATTTTGGTCATGTCTTTCCTAGTACTTTTCTTTTGACTTCTTTAGTTCCTTTTGTACTTGTAAGTGGATATGCCTAATCTTATCAATAAACTTTCCATCTCTTACTGCTTCACCTGTGGTTTCTTTCCTCACTCCCCATTACTATCGATAAACAACATCTATAGGTTAAGATGGAAAGTATCCAAAACAAGTTTCGAAAGGGCACTTGCCAATGGAAGTGTGGACTGCTATGTTATAAGAGTGTTGTATGTAGATCACATTTTCATCCCAAGTTTGCAAATGCTTTCTATTGTAGCTCGTAAAAACTATACCAAAGTCAGGTTGAATTCTTCTATCTATCCATCTGTCTATGGATGGAATGATGCAAACCTCTTCTATAACACCCTATTTTTGACCCCAGAATGTGATAATGTAAATATTAATGAAATGGATAGAAGTTGGGAATGAATGGTATAGTGTGACCATATGATGTACTTATGTACATTTTATATTAATATAAATTCCATGACTACTACATACTAATAACGATGAAGAAGATATGAGGGGAATATGATTCCGCAAGAGGGAGATGACCGTAGTGACTTATAGTTTAAATCACTATCTTTATTATTCCTTTATCTCTATGTTTTATTAATCCTTCTTTATCAAATTGCATTAGCCATAATATTGGGTTAATTATCCTATGATTGGTATTAGATGGGAAAAGGGTCAAATCCCATATATGCCATTTGTCTAGTTCCCATCATCCATGCATGCCACTTTGCTAGTTCTCAACATGCACATAAAATTATTGAGAACTAGTCATTCATGACCATTCTACCAGGATTCATCCATTAAGGTTAATAATATCTAATCCATAATCACTTGCACCACCATCACCTGTACTATAGTTTGGAACTATACCCCATAAAAACAAAGTTCCCTAGAGTCTCAACAAGGAGGATCCCTAGATGGCCTATGATGGAGTCTTGGAAGGGAATTCTAGTAACAAACCCGAGGGACTGTCAACTCAGAGAAGGGATCCCCATTCCTTGGGTTGTGTAGGATGATGGGGAAGGAGTTCTACATGATTGGGATAGTTGTAGCTAGAGAACTCAGTACTTTCTTATGGTTTAATATCCCAAGATCAAGGGTAGCATGTCAAAGAAATATATGGCTTGATAGATCCTACAACTAGAAGGAATGTTCTTGGTTTGTAGTTAGTTGGTTATACTTTTTAGATAAGTATCCATCTATGTATAAATGGTTGGCATTTATTTATGTAATGTATTTTCTTTAATTGCTATTATAGTTTGATTTAAATGGACATAATAAATGGCATTGGGAGAATGTATTCATGTAGAAAATATCTGTAACATTCACACATATGCTTATATTAATATAGGTGTTTAATTGCATATATAATTCCACTGTAAATTTTAATTAAAATAATAGAAAGAAAGATTGAGTCATGGAGGGGATTCAAGTTAGTAGTTTGAGTATCCTGTGGCCCCAAAGGCATTGTGAATCTAGTGGGGACATGGCATTTTTTTAATTAGTGTCCATATTTTTCCAAAGCATAGTCCAAAATATACTGAGAAATCTACTATCTATTTCTAAGATGATGTTCTTTGGTATCCCAAATTTCACCTAGACCTACTCAAAGAACATGTTTGTTGATTCTTTTCCTTTGAGGGTCCTTTTACAAGGAATAATAATTCACATTTTTCTGAATCTATCAATTAACATAAATAAATAGTCATGTCCCTTCCTAGAGGTTGAAATACAACCCACAAAATCCATGAATATGCTCTCTAGCAGTCTCACAGGAATCGCTAAAGTATTGTATAGACCTTTCTTCCTATTGTTGAGATTGCTTATATAATAAAGTATGCATCCTTTGATAAACTAAGCTACATCTTATTGCATTCTAGGTAGTAAGCATACCTTTTTAAGTTTGCAATAGTCTTCCCTACACCAAAATGTCATGCAACTTTGTACGTGTGTGCCTCTTTGATAAGATGCAACCTCTTTCCTTTAGGAGCACACAACTTGTCCAAATTATAGAATAACTCATCTTGGAGATGATAGTCATCCTTTATATCACTTTCTTACACATGGAAATTCCCTTGAAGTTGTTGAAATACCTTCTTGAAGTCCTAATCTTATATGTACTCCTCCTTGTATGCATCATTGGTAAAAGGTTCCATGTGCATAAGGGTCCCCAAAGTTGTAATATTGGTTGTAGGTAGTCTTAAGAGAATGTCTTTGAACTTGTTTGTACTTTCATTATTATACTTAATGATGAGATGGAATCATTGTAACAATCCCATCCACTTATAATTTCTATTTTGTAGTAGCTTACTTTGGGCCTACAAATACTGGAGTGGTTGAAGACCAATATGAATAATGGTCTAATTTCCCATAAAATAGTACTTCCACTTCTTAACATCTTGAACATGGGCATAGAGTTCCTTATCATAAGTAGGGTAGTTTAGGACTACACCATTAAACATTTTAGAATGATAACATGCTGAACTTCCTCCTTGCATCAGAAGCACTCCCACAAGATACCCACTTGCATTTCTATTCAATTCAAAAGGATTTTGTAAATTAGGCAATGCAAGAAATTTTTCCTGATTGATATTTTTCTTGATATATTGAAAGTATTTTTATTGATCCTTCCCCCACTAGAACCACTTGTTATTGGATGATATTGCATGGAGGGATGAGTCCACAACCGAAAAGGAAGATATGAACTTTTAAAGGTGGTATGTTTCCCCCAAAAATCTCCCAACTTTAGTGACATTTGCAGTAGTAGGTTATGTATTGATGGCCTCCATCTTTGTGTTGGTAGGGGTTTGTGTAAGTGAGTTGCACAGAACCATGGAGGTTGTGCAAGCTCACTTGACACCATGCAAGTCAAAGGGAACGTGACGAGCAAAAAATAAACTGCTTTTGAATATTGTATGCATATTTTTATATCGGTTGACCATATTTTGTGGATATAGGTCATTAGTGGTTAAATCAGTTAGAAGTTAGTCAGAAGTGGATCTTGAATGTAAAGGTGCAATCCTATATATAGATTAGAATTGCAATTGTAAAGGGGGAATGAAGAGGCATATGAGATGTGCATGACACGTGACTGAAGTAAGAGATTAAGCCTTTTGGTGATTTATGAGTGACTCTGTGGATTGATATTTCTCTTGCTGTGGAGAAAGAAGACTGTTGTTTTGGATTTGTTAATAATATGATACGACAGATATTGAGCTCAATCACTGTTGTCCTTGTTCTTTTTGCATATGCTGCTATGACTTTTCCTGTCTTTATTTGTTACGATGGCTCTGTTTATGAGGAATGCAATACTGCTAAGATGTCTTTTCCTATCTTTTCTGTTGTATGAATTATGAATGTCATACTGCTGCGATGAATAGTTGAATGATGCGATCTATTAGATCTACGATAGGAAAGATAGATTTGTGATGAATTCTGCAATATCTGATAAACAGTTCTGCTAGATTTGATAGTTAAGTTGATAAATCTTTGATGCCTCGATCCTCCTCCTTAATTCCTCAAATGTGGTTCCGACAGCTCTCCCTTGAACATATCAGGTGAGACTTCATCCACTCTACGGGTGTTGCCGCACAGGGTAAAACTTGTTTGGGCCAGTGCTCAAGGAGATCACGCTGGTTGGGCATCGACAGAGTGGGGACCCTTGTCGACGAGGATATGTTGGTGGTTTTTCGCCAAAAAATGGTTCCATTGTCGGGACCTCGTTGTGACTAAAGAGGAGGATATGTTGTGGCATCTAACAAAACCGAAGATCCAAGATTGGTTTGACCTAAGACTATAAGAGTTCACTGAAGATGAGAATCAGAATCCAAAATTGACGACAGACATATGGTTGACGAGATACATTCACGACGGTCCTCATGACTAGTTTTTTTTAGTTTCCTATCGTGCTCTACAAGTGGTTGGAGCGATTCACCTACAAAAAGCGCAACTTCCAGGGAGGAGAGCCGATGTCGTGGACCCTCGAGCTAATTCAAGAACTCCAAGAACTGACAATAAGGCATCATGGGTTGTTGAAGTCTGGTTGGATAGTATTCTGGAAGGATACATTACTAATTTCGCGGTTGATACCAATAAGTCCTACAACAAAGCAGAACGAGAATTTTTCAGCAGACCACAAGGTAGGTTCTTCCTGTCTCTGCAATTGTTAATCAAGATGCTTGTTTGTGAAAATGGCATACTAAACATGCACCTTGAGTAGTAAGACTCTGGTGTGCGGAGGCTGTGAACACCGCGATAAAAGAGGGGTGATGAATGGAAAGATAAGGGGTATATGGGTGTAAGTATCGACGAGACTGTGAGGGTAGCCGAGGAAGGGAGTGGTTGTACAAGGGGAGGAGCAAGGTTCCGAGTAGAGAAGAGGCAGTGTTATAGCTGATTTTACCACACCAGGTGAATCACACTTGTATGGCCTTCCTTTGTCCCTCTGCAGACTCCTTAGACCCCTTGGACCATTTTTTGTCCTTTGATGTTTCCTAGACCATCCCTAAAAACATGTGAAAATTGCTATATGCGACTTTTAAACCCTTTATCACGTATATACATGGGTTTGACCTCTAAAACCGCGTACATCGGGATGTGTAAAAAATCCAAATCCTTTTGGAGTTTTCCTTGACATGGATCCGACTCACTTGTCTCCTGGCCTTCCATATGCCTTGAGATCGCTTGGATTCGACCTTTCATTATCCCATTGAAAAGCTATATAAGGAACCTTTTGGATACATTGAAGGCATAAGAGATTTGAGAGCAAAGAAACTATAGTCCATTGTTGCCGAAACTTGTGCTTGAGTCTGCATCCCTTTGTCCCTTGGAGCACTTTAGTGTTCTTCCCAAGCTTGCCTTTGCTTGTGAGCTTACTATCGAGAGATGGAGTATTGAGGTGGTGGAGGCCCAAGTGGGGCATTTAGTTTCTTTGATTTGCAGATGTGCCAACAGAGGTTGTATTCATTGTAATCTCTGATTTTATATTAATAGAAATATCTTTTCCTGTCCAATAATGTATGTTTGAATGAATATTTCATCCATGGATGATTTCAAATGCTTATACATTGTTGATTATATATGCTAGAGTATATCTAACACCATTATCTAGTATGCTTGTCTTATTTACTTGTTGTTGAGGAAGTGATTCATCAATTCAAGCTGAAGTTGGAAAGGTCAACGGGGATCTACTTCAACCGTCCGGAATAAGGTACAAGGTATGATCCTTTAATGTTAGATATTTGATTTCTCTTGCATATTGGAAAGGATTGATTTCTAGAGTCAAGCTGTCTATTGTGGTACCCCAAGCCATAGGAATTTCTCTCCATAACAGAATTGGTGACTCTGCTGGGGATGTTCCTTGTTTTTATTTGGGGATTTGTGAGCACAATGGGCTTGATACTCTTGACTTGCTCTTTGTTTCTCTTTGTTTATGTGTTGCATTTTATAGGATGTTCATCCATTGACACTCCCCTTTATTGGTTTGACCCTTGGCCTACTTTTTATCACTGTCTTCTCTGTATATGCAGGTTTTTGGCCAAAAGTCGCATACATACGCGGATTTTTGGCCAAAAGTCATGTATATATGCAGGTTTTTTGCCAAAATCTGCGTATACATACAGCTTTTTGGATAAAAGTCACGTATATATGCAGCTGTTCTTTAAACAGTCGTGTACATCCTACCTTTTGGTGAGTTTGCTGTTGTGGGAAGTTCTTGGGTGGGTTGTGAGTGTGGTTGGGTCTTCCTTGGGTCTGATGTTGTCTGTTGGATGCTTCTTTTGTGACCAGAGACCGCTTTTTCAATGATTTTTCTTTGAAAGTAGTTTTAGTCATTTTTCCTTTTTGTTTTTCCATTAGTGCATTACTCTTTTTGTCTTGGTGTCTTGTTGGGCTTGTGTTTTGTACTTGCTGCAAAGACTAAGAGTTTTAGATGACTTTTATTGCATTTTTCATTCTTTTATATTGAAAAATACAACGTAGTTGCATTTTTTTGCATATGGATTTGAGGAGGTACTTTCATTGGATTTCTTGGATGAGATTTGTGTTTAGGCTTTCATATAGGAAGGATTGCATTGGCATTCGAAAAGGAATATATATTTATGCATCTCATGTAGTGGCATACCCTATTTTTCATTTGACAAAGATTGCACTTAGCATTGTTTGTTATGGTGTGCATATTTATTTCACTGCTGAGTCTTCATATCATTAGTTGCATGACCATTTCCCTTTGAGTAATTACAGCCAATTAAAATCAACACATAATAAAATGAATTACACTCTTTTCTTTTATAGGGTGCACCAACAAGATTATGTTTTAGGGTCTTGGAATAGTTCATTGTGAGTAAATTCTCCAAGACCACTAAACAACAACATGTATGTGTCTGTCTAGGTGAGAGTGTGAAATTCCTTGGTATAATTAGTGTTTCTCAGTATCCTCCTCTTACAAGGGAGTTAAGCACAAGGTAGTGTGAGCGGTTATTGATTGGGATGACCCTTAGTCATAACTGAGTAGCACCAGAGATATTTCCAGGATTGTATTCGTATCTGGAGGCTCTTTCGAGAGTTTTGGGCTTTGCTACCCTACCCATACGGTCGATCTCGCCTGCGACTGTCCGTCTAAGCATTGGTTATATTGAGGTGACCTTAGTTTCCTTACCTAGGTATCATAGGGGGTACTTGTAGAGGTTATTTTGTAGGTGTCCTGGCTAGGTAGAGGTCGGACAGCATAGTTGCTTTATGTGTTGAAGCTGAGGGCCACTATAATTGGTTACGTACCTCTGCTTGTAGTGTATGGGAGTTTTGAGCCTCTCCTAGGCGAGACATACTTGTTGCATTCGGGAGCTCACATATCCTCCCCTTGGTTTGCTTGTATTTTGGCTATAGATTTTCTTAGTAGTGTGCTCTTTGTGCACTAGTTGGCCTTTGGGATCGTGGTTACTTGAGTATATTTATGCTCTCTTGAGTTCGTCTCCTTTTATTTTCGGCATGCTTGGTATCCTATCACCCGTCCTTGATTCTAGTATGGACCCTAGTGTCAAACTTAGGGGCATCACAACCCCTTACTGTGCTCATAGATTTGGAAATGGTCATATTCCATCCTCTACTCCATTTGTGGAGGATTTTTATTCCCGTTGCTCGGTCTTTACACCAGTGGTCACCCTCATGGGGGCAGTAGTGGATGCTTGAACGTTGGGTCTACACCTTACTTTCCTTTTCATGTCCCATCATTCCACGCATTGTTTCCTTTGGGAGCAATTGTCATGATCATTCCTCCCTATATCCTATAGTTTGGATTCTTTATTGACTATTTTGGGTTGTTTTAGACTAATATGGTTGCCATGTAGGGTCTAGTTTTTGTACACCCTCTTTGAGGTTTCGACCCGTTCGTGCCTATCACAGGTATCATGTCTAAATTGGCATATAGGTTAGGATTTCACATCCACTTGCATTTTGCATGACCTTATGACTGTTTCATTTTAACCTTAGGTATGAACCCATTCCATGGTATCACGAAACCTTCATGCTGTTGTTAGAAGTGGTACTATGTGAATGGCAGAGATTTCCTATACATGGGTGTCCTAGTTAGCTCCCTTTTGCATTTGGTACCCATACTATGAGTCCTCTCTTAGGTAAGGGAGTCCCTTTTACGCGTGCCATGTCCTTGAGCAAGAGCTTCATACTCCTCTTGAGCTTTATGTTGGCCATCTCCCTGGGACTCCCTTATGTCAAGTTGCAATTGCATTATCATGAGCTTTGCTTTCCTTATTGAGCCTTACGTCAGCTTCCCTAACATTGAGTTTCAGCCATATTGCCTGAGCTTGTCTCATGTCTAGCCATGCAGAGCTGTTTTATGTATCCTTTGCAGCTTGATTCCCTATTTTTTATCAGGAGGGAACTTTCCCCCGAGTGTTGCTATCCTACACATGTATCCTTGCATTGAGCATAGGTATGTTCCACTGCTTGGAACTAGTTTGTTTTCCTGTATGACACTCATCTCCTCATAGTCTGTAACTATAAAGCAGTTTTATTCTTTTTCAAGATTTTTAAATATTTGAAAAAGTCCAAATTTTTTTTTAGAAAAACCAAAAAGCCGGACAAGGAAAGATGTTATCTTTTGGCAGTTGTCAAGTCATGTCGCCTTCGAACAGAGAACTATATATCACATCCATTGGTTGGTTTTATAGTTTGACTTTAGGAGCTGTACTCATTTATCTGAGTTTATCTCCACCGACTGGTTAAGCTTCCAGTCCCCATGGAGCCTCTGTCGAAGCTTCCTGTGTCACAGAGATGTCCCAGTTTTTTATATCGAGTCTATGCTGCCTTTATTCAGTCACCATTCGTCGTTATGCTCTCGTTCGAAGGAAGTTGAGACCTAAGTCGGCCATTCCTCAGTTATCTTGACTTTGCATGTTGGCCATTCCCAGTACAGTTACTAGTTCGTGAAACTTATGATTGAGTCCTTCCACATTATATAGCTTTGTTGAGTACCTCATGTTGGATGATGGGGGGTGCCTTAATGCCCTCCTTCCAGCGGATTTCATCCCATCAACTTCAGATCATTTATTCTGGGATTGGAATCTAGAGTCATTTTTGAGTGCGTTGAGACTTGCAGTCATCAGTGGCAGGTTCTCTCGCCATCGACAATTTTTGGGAATACATTAATGTCCCCTAATCAATGGATCCTCTAAAGTGTTTGACCTCAACACATCTATTCGCACTTGTTAGTTTGCACTCTAATACCTTGATTCCCATTATCATTATTGGTGGGTGATCTCACATCTGTTAACAGTATACATCAATGACTGGTAATCGGATGATGGACTACTATGCTCGACCTCGACACCTCTATTCACATAGTAGGACTTGTACTCATAGCAGTTTGTGTAGAAGACCTTCCAGATTGGTGGCATCTCTTATATGCTACCTCCTTGATCATGCCAGTGTTCATGAGATTTCAGCTCTCATGACTTGATTCCAGTATATGTCAGACATTTCTAGCTATTATGGAGATCTTGATCCATTGTATATCTTCAGCCATTATGGAGATCATGATCCTTTGTATATCTTCATCATGGAGATTCTGATATATGTATATTGTACGTGGCGATTACTACTTATGTCATATTTTGTATCATGCCTATTCATGACCATTGTACTCTTATGTATCCGGGACTGCTATATGTATTTGTAGTTATGTGCAGAGTTGTATATTTGTACTATGTTGATTGGGTGGCTGGTCTTCCATTTGGGATTCTTCATCACTCCACTTTTGGGATGGACTTATAATGTATTTTGGCCATCGTATGACCCCTCTGACCTCACACATTAGGGGGCATCTGTTATAGCTGATTTTACCACACTAGGTGAATCACACTTGTATGGACTTCCTTTGTCCCTCTGTGAACTCATTAGACCCCTTGGACCATTTTTTGTCCTTTTATATTTCCTAGACCATTCCTAAAAACATGTGAAAATTGCCATACACGACTTTTAAACCCTTTATCGCATATATACACGGGCTTGACCTCTGAAACTGCGTACATCAGGTTGTGTACAAAATCCAAATCCTTTTGGAGTTTTCCTCAACATGGATTTGACTCACTTTTCTCCTGGCCTTCCATATGCCTTGAGATCGCTCAGATTCGACCTTTCATTACCCCATTGAAAAGCTATATAAGGAACCTTTTGGATACATTGAAGGCATAAGAGAATTGAGAGCAAAGAAAATATAGTCCATTGTTGCCTGAACTTGTGCTTGAGTCTGCATCCCTTTGTCCCTTGGAGCACTTTAGTGTTCTTCCCAAGATTTCCTTTGCTTGTGAGCTTGCTAGCGAGAGATGGAGGATTGAGGTGGTGGAGTCCCAAGTGGGGGATCCAGTTTCTCCGATTCGCAGACGTGCCGACAGAGGTTGTATTCATTGTAATCTCTGATTTTATATTAATAGAAATATCTTTTCCTGTCCAATAATGTATGTTTGAATGAATATTTTATCCATGGACGATTTCAAATGCTTATACATTGTTGATTATATATGCTAGAGTAGATCTAACACCATTATATAGTATGCTTGTCTTGTTTACTTGTTGTTGAGGAAGTGATTCATCAATTCAAGCTGAAGTTGAAAAGCTCAATGGGGATCTACTTCAACCATCCGGAATAAGGTACGAGGTTTGATTCTTTAGTGTTAGATATTTGATTTCTCTTGCATATTGGAAAGGATTGATTTCTAGAGTCAAGTTGTCTGTTGTGGTAGCCCAAGCCATAGGAATTTCTCTTCGTAACAAACATAGGATAGGAGATCCCGCTACAATCGGAATGCAGGACCACGAAGGACAACCACATGGGATGAAGCGGCCCTACAGAGATGAAGAGGATGAGCAGAACCAGGCTACACCCAGAGTGGTAGCAAGGTCAAACCCTGGTAGCAATGTGTCCACACCTTTGTGCACTACTACACCATTAGGAAAATATACGCAATCTATGTCGACGTGTCCGACATGCCAAGCATCATATAGTAGTAAAGTAGCATCTGTAGGAAGAAAATATAAGATGGCAGGAGATGATAAGAAGCTACCTATGTTCCTTGGAAATGGAATTGATGACCTATAATAGTATTGTTTCTTATGTGAGGCAGTCTAGACTGCTAGACAGACTACCAATGAGGATGTTAAGAAAGTTCTGTTAGCGACCACCCTATGGGGTTGTGTGCTCGATTGGTACATGAGATTCATACAATTCCTGCAGGGGACTGCGGCGAAGAACTTCGATGATATTCAGAAGGGACTGCTTGAAGAATTCAAGAAACCAAAATCTGAAGCACAATACATTACAGAGTTGAAGGAAATCAAGCAATTCCTTAACGAGACTATTTGGGACTTTGATCATAGGTTTAAGACTCTGATGGCATGGTTCAACTTCAATATGAGTGATTTCCAACATAAATAATGGTTCATTGCAGCACTAGTCACTCATATTTGACACCCATTAATGCAACAAAATATTGCGACGCAAAGCGAGGCTCTAGAAATTACGATGAAGCTGGAAGCTTCACCTATTGGAGAAAATGTTGTCGGCATGAACCAAATATAGGTGCAGCTGGCGAACCTGACAATTCAACTATAGGATATCAAGAAGGAAAAAGTTGAACATGATGACTTGTGGTGTACTCGGTGTCACATGGATGGACACACGAAAGATACTTGTCCTTCTTTTCAGAATGATCTAATCTTAGGAGTGCCGAACCCGTTAAGTTGTGGTAGTGTGCCATGGTGTTGCATATGTCAAGTATATGGGCACTGACATGAAGATTGTACCTACATGAAAAAAATGGTTACGAAGCTAGCAAGCTTATATTGCACCTTCTGTCGCTCAGTGGGGCACGAGGATAAGGACTATCGAGCCTATGATCTGTTTCAAGGGTGGACCTATGATTCATATTTGGTGAAAGGTGAAGATCCTCATATGGTGCAACAGCCACAAGTGATACGACCACCACCTCAAGTCTAGTACACACCACCACCGCAGATACAGTTTATTCCATCGCATCCACAGACACAGGCTACACCTCAGCCGCAGTTTGCGTCAAGACCACAGTACACTAAAACCCCAATGGATCCACCACAACAATAGTATGTCCAAGCAGTGCACTAGGTTCAGCAGTAGCCAAATCTCCCACAACAACAAATGGTGCAACCCCAGTATCAACAATAGGTAGCTCAACCACAATATCAGCAGCAAGGAGGATACCGTGGAAGATTTGGATTCACAAGAAGAGGAGGTTTCAGTCGTGGAGGATGACGAGGTCGTGCATCAATCCAACGTTACAACTGTGGGACATTTGGACACTATCAGAGAGATTGTCCCCATTTACAATGCATGTACTACACATTGAATGATCATACTATTGAAAATTATCCTTAGTTGATTACACGATGGTAGACCGACAATTTTCCACTATTACAAAATCAGAATCAATTCCAGAATCAAATAAAGAACCAACAATAAATATAGAATCAAGGGCAGACCCAAATTCTAGTACAAAATTAGAATATCAATCATCCTATGAACCCATTGGTGAACCAGAGTCCGCCATCGAATCAAACTCCACCACAGAACCAGAATCAATGGTTGACGGTTGCAACCATTCTAGTAGAACCATGGACAGAGGATGTTGATGTCGGGATTGTTACTCGAGGGGGTGCGGCGACTGGAGAAAATGGACCGCAAACAAAAGTGCGATTGGCTGGAAAGAAGAAATCATAGTTTGATATCGTGACTGAGAGAGATATCTTTTTCGAAGCTCATGAGGTGCAAGGAAGAAATAGTGGTAAGACACCTATTTTTGGCATGCTTTCTGCTTTTGATTCTTTGTTAGAACTAGGACCATCGCAGCATTATGGTACATTACAGTAGTTCTTCGAGAGTTTATTATCCCTGGAAAAAGATCTTGATGCTCTGGTTGAGATCGAGAAGTTGCTGCACTAGCCAGATAGAGAGTTCCTGGATTCTGTAGTAAGTTCTTTACAGAAGAAAAAGATGAGTAATGAAATGTGGATGAACATCCAGATTAAGTTGATTCAGTTATTCTGGATCTTGGGTCAGATGTGAACATACTAACAAAATAAGTGTGGAAGAAGATGGGGGAGCCAAAGCTTGGTTGGTCCCCAGTGCAACTGAGATTGACTAATCAGGCCAAAGTTCAACTGATCGGTCGTGTGTTGAATTTGGTTGTAGATGTCGAAGGTATGAGGACTCGTGCTGATTTCAATGTAATTGAAGTTGTTGATGGAGGGGGATCCTATCCTACACTGCTAGGGATTGGATGGGCCAATGATAGCATGCCCATGATAAATTTTAAGAAGTGATTGATGACATTTGAGAACCAAGATATCCAATTCATTGCCTTGATGGATCCAAATGAAGGAAGGCGCTATATTGAACCAGGAAAATATGAAGTCATGAGAGGATGGGATCATGTTTACAATATCTCTGAGGATTACATCCACCCTATTGCAGATGGAGAACTAGGTTGGAACAATGCTAGCTTTGCGTCCTCTGATTATGATGACCCACTAGAAAAATGGAAAAACCGGCTGCATGAGGTATCACTCAAAAAGTGCGGGCTAATCACACAGTCGCTACACCATTTCATGACTGATATCATTGAGTTGTCAACATACGAAGTAATATTGGAACTATTTGGGTTCCTCGAGGAGTTTGAAGCAAAGGTATCTGAGCCTCGGTGCTTGTTGGGATTAGGAGAAGCATTGCAGGACACTCCAACATGCTGGTGGGCGGTTCATAAGGTGACCATTCATGAATGGGAACAATGTCGATGATTATGACTGTGCACTTCAGTGATATGGAGGTATATCACACTGGGAGGTATGATGGACATAATAGCCCTTGTAGTCATCTAAGGGAATGCAAGACGCTGTGGGCATCACGACCCAAGGATGAGTGGATCCATGCTTTTATTCACACATTGGATGAAATGGCACGGTCTTGGTACATATCGGCCAAGCTGCGCAAAGAAATTATCACTTGGGAGGAGCTAACTGTTTGCTTTGCGCATACCTTCGACTTTGTAGATGCTAACGCATAAGTTAATAACATGTTACAAATCATTTCGGATGTAGTCTTGAAAGTGGTCCCAGTGGCATATCTTGTGGACCCACATGCGCATTGCAACATGCAATCAATGATGGAAGGCTACAACCTCTTTGGCAAGCTAAAAGGTAATGATGAGTTGCACAACATTAATATTCTAGAGACTGAAGGAAGTCAGGATGTCGTAGCTCCAGATGTGCCGATGGATCCCATGACTTAACCGCTCAATCTTAAGAAAGTTAATAATGGGATGGAGGAGAATCTTAAATTTGCCAATATTGGGGAGTATTGGGACGAGAAGACTATGGAAAAGATCACAAATCTCCTGCATGAGTTTCAATATTTGTTCCCCATGAAATTTTCAGAAATGAAGGGGATATTGGGTGACGTAGGGGAAATGAAGATCCCACTAAAACTAGATGCAAAACCATTATGACAGAGGCCATACGGCTTGAATCCACGATATAAAGAAAGGGAAAAGGATGAACTTGATCAAATGATAGATGCATGGATTATCGAGTCGATTGGAGAATCAGAATGGATAAGTCCTATGGTGGTTCAAGACAAAAAGATTGGGGAAATCCGAATCTATGTCGATCTAAGGAATTTGAATGATGCTTGCATGCATGATGCCTTTCTGACGCCATTTACAGATGAGGTTCTTGAGGAAGTAGGTGGTCAAGAAATTTATTCCTTCACAGATGTTTTTTTTGGGTATCACCAGATCATAATTGCAAAGGAAGACCGCCACAAAACCAAATTTGTCACCGAATGAGGTTGCTTTCATTACATAGTAATGCCCTTCGGGCTGAAGAATGCACCTATGATATTTTCTCGGGTTGTCATCATTGCATTTAAATATTTTATTCAGAAATTCCTGCAAGTATATAAGGATGACTAAACAGTCTAAGGATTGATCAAGCATCACTTGGAAAACTTGTGCTTGATGATGGAGAGGTGTTGACAGCATCAGATCACATTGAATTCAAAGAAGTGCATTTTCTGTGCACCATTTGGGATACTATTGGGTCATATCATTTGTAATTAGGGGATTTTGGTTGATCCAGTGAATATTGCACTCATTTTGGTCCTATCGCCACCTACAAATACAAAGATTCTTTGCGCGACACTCAGGCATACTGGGAACTATCGCAAGTTTATCCACGGTTATGCTGCGATTACCGTGCCCATGGAGAAATTGTTAAAGAAAGATATTGCATTCATATGGTGCTAGGAATGTCAAAATAGATTTGATGCATTGAAGGCAAAGATGTCTTCAACACCCATACTTGTGTTCCCCAATTGGACCAAGGAGTTTCATGTCCATGTCGATGCCTCATCTGTTGCGCTGGGAGTGGTACTCGCACAACCATGAGAAGGAGATGTGGATCATCTGGTTGCCTTTACTATCAGAAAGTTATCCTTTATGGAGAAGAATTACATGACCATAGAAAGAGAGGGGTTGACGATGGTATATGCGCTGCAGAAATTCAGGCATTATCTCTTGGGAGGTCACTTCAAGATGTTCACTGACCATTCGGATTTGAAGTATCTGGTCAATAATCCTGTGTTGGGGGGGAAGATATGTCACTGACTACTTCTCTTTCAAGAATTTGACTTTGAAATAATTGTGAAACTAGGACGCTTGAATGCTGGTCTTAATCATCTATCCTGCATTGAGACTGGTGGAGAGCCCACCAATATTGATGATGGATTTCCAGATGCACAACTGTTTCTAGTTGATATTGCAGATGATCACGATGCACCAATAATTCAGTTCTTGGAAACCAGAGTTGCGCCGGAGGATATGACGACCAGTCAAAAGAAGTAGTTGGTAGTGAAGAATTCATACTTTTAGCTGATCGTGGGACAATTATACAAGCTTGGACTTGATGAGATCATGTGTTGGTGTGTTATACCTCATGAACAAGGGAAAATTATCAAAGAAGCACATGGAGGAGTTGCGAGTGGAAATTATGGAGGAAGGGATACCACACGCAGGGTACTACCCGCTATGCTATGGTGGCCTACATTGCATAATGATGCTATGGATCACGCACGGAGTTGCAATGTCTGCCAACGTGTTGGGAAACCATCGCAGTGAGATGATATGTCTCTTGTACCACAGGTAAATTTACAACCTTTTGATAAATGGGCTGTGGACTTTGTGGGTCTAATCAACCAACCAGGGATGCAAACCAGTGAGTGCTACATCATCATAGCAATTGACTATCTGACAAGGTGGATGGAGACCACAACAGTTGTGGATTGCACCACTGCGACAGAAACAAAGTCCATCTTTTAAAACATCGTGATGCAGTTTGGATGCCCTAAAGTATTGATGAGTGACCAGGGTAGCCACTGCATCAACCGCACAGTAAAAGCACTGATAGAGGAGTTGCAGGTGAAGCATAAGAGAAGCACACTATATCATCCACAGGAAAATGGAACTATAGAGGCCTTCAACAAAATCTTGGAAACTGCGTTGACAAAGGTATGTAATTCTAAACGAGATGAATAGGATTTAAAGATCCCTGCGGTACTGTGGTCATATCACACCACTTGCAAGAGGCTCATAGGGAAGACCCCGTTCCAACTAGTATATGGGAAAGAGATGGTTGTGCCTATGGAGTACATTGTTCCTAGTCTACGCTTCTCCACAGCAACTGGTATGGTAAATTAAGAGGCACTTGAGGACCGAGAAATGCAACTACTTCAACTGGAAGAGGATCGCTTCATCATGGGCTTCCAGCAACATGTCGAGAAGGATCAACAGAGGGCATGGCATGATCACCACATTAAAAATAAACAATTTTCCCAAGGATATTTGGTGTTGTTATATGACAGCAAGTTCATAAAGCATCCAGGTAAGTTACAAATGCATTGGTTAGTTCCATATCTTGTTTATTCAATTACTTCTAGAGGTGCAGTTCAGTTGCAACAGTTAGATGGAGCGATGTTTCCGAAGCTTGTAAATGGTAGCCATTTGAATCCCTCTAAAAAATAGGCAGAAGGGCGCATAGTCTAAAGCACCGTGAAAAAATACAGCGAGAGAGAAACTAGAGATAGGTAGCAAGAGGTACAGTGGGCCCACAAAGGGGGGACATATTTGGTTAAAAGGTAGGTGAGAAGATAATGGCTAGTTAGCGACTGAAAATGGTTGCACCTAAGCAAGGGGGTGTGACCAACAACAGGTGGCGCACCAGTAGGAGGCTACGATGAGGGAAGAGGGCTATGACAAGGTGGTCCACTGGACCAAGGTGGTGCGATAGGAAAATATGGTGCATCCACAGGAGGCTACGCTACGAAGATTAGGCCATGACCTGAAAAAGGGATGGGGTTACCCAGGATAGATAGAATGGCTCACAGTATACGGGAGACTTGGTGACGGTGACCAGATGTCATGTCAATACTCCATAATGGCTGTCAAAGAAGGAAATGACAGGAAATATTTCACTGTATATTCTCCATGTTCTGTACAAATGTCGTAGAAGCATTTCGTCTGAACAAAATGAACATATTGTCGACTTAGGTCTTGTCGACAACTATCTTTAGTGTGTCTAGCAGTGGAGCATTTTGTGCACTAGATATCCCGATTCTTGAGTTTCAGCTCTTTCAATTATTGCTACACGATTTCTAGTTGTTCTTCTATCCTGGTATTGACAGGATATGCTGGGAGATCTTCATCCCTCTCTACTTGCAGAGCTTTGGTAAGTGCATCTTCATATGTTTTAAATGTCTCCAAGCTTATGTGCCACTGAATTTTCTGTGATAGAACTGCAAGAAACCACTGAATTAATAATCGTTTGTCAATTACATAGTCTAGTTGGCTGAGGAGGTATTTCCATCGCTTATCATATTCCCGGATGAACTTTGCTAGTTTTTGAGATGTTGTTTTCAACTTTTTGGCTGCCAGATGTTTTACATCTGGTGTTTTAAATAAAGATAAGAATTGTGACTTAATGTTAGCTTTGGATAATTGGGGATTTCTATCGATATAAGTCATATACCAAGTCAGTGCTCTTTTTCGTAGAGCACCAACGAACTGTGCCATCTGTCGTTCTTCGACCGTAACTTTATTTGCCTCCCATATTGACTCACAGATGAACCAGTGTCATCTAGGGTCTTCATCACCCTCATAGATGGGGATATGTGCTAATCTGTGACCCATGTCGATGTCACCGTCTCCTTCGGGAGGTGGCTGTGGTGGTGGTGGTAGTGGGATATTTAGCATATCTCGTTGCTCATAGCTGTAGTCAACAGAACTTTCATTCCCATCGGTCATTTTTTTTGTTGTTTCTTCTCCTATTAGTAGTTGGTTTGGGTCAACTTATTTTGTTGATGTCCAGCTGCACTGATGCTTTTGCAAGTCCGACAATTCTGTTTCTTGTAAATCTATGTTTGGCAGGGGGGGTGCTCCTTCATGTGTTGGGTAGAGAAAGTGAATACTTCGGTTGGAAGGGTATGCCTGAAGTGTTACCCAATTTCCTTCCTCTGGTCGATGGATTACTAAATTATTATCATCATTTACCTCATCGTCTAGTTGGCTCCATATACCGAACTCACTAGCTCTTAGTCACAGGTCTTCTTCAACAATGGCCTGAATTCGGGTACTCAGATTCATCAGAGACAAAAGTCTTACCTCCTGCAAAATTTCTAGTTGGAGAGCTTCTCGTTACTCTATCCACAAGTCTTCTTCCATGGGTGATGCCTCTTCATCCATGCCTTCTTCCTGTCAGTCATGACCTGACTCTAGCAAATTTCCTTGTTCTGTCACCTTGCTGGCCATTCCTCTTTGCAACGCTCTAGATTTCTCTCTTCTCTCTTCCCTTCTTTTCTGCCTCTTCTCTCTTTCTAACTTCTGCACGTCCGACGCAACTTTATGTGTCAATGTCCATTCAATTTCCTTCTTAGGTTGATTTTTCATTGTTGGTGATGGTATTTTCTTCAGTCGACTAGAATCCTTTTTATTCTACCTCAACACGTGGCCAAATACCCCCCCATAGCCTACCCAATGCTTTAGAAAGCTTGGATAGTTCTGTTTATTTACTTAGGAAATACTCCCACTGCCTTTCGGCAATGAAATTTTCCCACTTCTGTTTCTATTCCTAGTTAGAATTTGGTAGTGGTTCGCTTAGTGATGGACAAGGCTCTACAATATGGCCCACTCCCTTTTTGATTAGGAATTTGAAAAAAAGGGTCAGTAAGGAGAAAAGGAACTTCTCGGTGAGGTCTGTATAAAACCTTTTCTCAATGCTTTTGAGTGAAACTCTTTCCTCCACGGATTGGTCTTCATAGAATTCGTCTGTGATCTTTTCAAACCACTTCGACAGGTTTGTTCGTCTGCCTTGAATTGGTTTCTCTAGTAACTCTTGGTCTTTAGTTGCTTCCTGATTTTTCATCCAGATTTTTTTTCAAAATATGAGGTGCCAACTCTACAAACTTCTCATGTGTTTCAGTGAAGAATTTATCCTTCTCCTGAGAAATGGTCAATCTGTTTCTCCTTGCGTAGTTCTGCAAATAATTTTCTATCTTACACTCCCACCAATTCTTAGTCTCTTGCTCTAATATCATCTACTTATGGTAATTACTTCTGTATATGTACCCACATATCACATAAAGTTACCAATAATAATCATAGAAACATATAATCATAATAGACAGAAGAGACAAGAATAGATAATGAAGTAACAGATTATATTATTACATGAGGGTCCATATATATACTAAAATTGAACCAAGTTCTCATTTGGCTCAATAGCCTAATATATATGATTACAAATGGTTACAACTAACTACTTGTCAGTTTGGTCAACTGACATGACTTATGCGGTCGAACTAATCTTGGATTAGTCAGCTATTCAACTAGTCGTCTCACCAACTAGCTCCTCCAACAATGTCATAAGTTAATGATAGCAGATCCGAAAGGCAAGGTGGAAAAATCGATGACATGGTTGACGTTATAAGTTTATGATAGAAAATTTTCATGGTGGGATGGAAGAATCTATGATGTATTTAGCACACACATGAAGGATCCAGTCATAATGATGCACTTGAGTGAGTCATGATGGTAGCTCAGTCGAAGTTGATGTTATAAGCTAAGAATCGGTAGCTCTCTGAACCCCATTAGCAAGTGTTGCACTAGGCAAATTTGCAGAAGAGTTGGGTTGGGTTGTTGAAGGAAGCTTTGCTGCGTAAGGTAGTGGTGGTCGAAGGGGCAATGTATAACTCCCTAGATATAGGGAATTCTGTGCATGAGAATGATATCCCCGCAGAGGTTGATGAACAAGTAATGAGTACACGGGTTAGTTCAACTGAGGTAAAGGTCTCTGGTGAATTCATCCTTGGATATGTTTCTCCTAGTCAGTCTGAGGTGCCGACTCCAACAACCATGAGGAATCCGGATGGGACCACAGTTCCTTCCGCACTTGACTAAGTCTGTAGGAACAGGGAACCAGGTCCTTTAGGCGATGCTAGATGAGCCCAGAAGGAAGAAGTGGGTAGATGTAGCCTGAGCTTGAATGCAAGGAAGGACCAAGCGAATAGATGCATGCTGAACCTGATGGCAAGGAAGGACCAAGTGGCCAGATGCAGGGATCCAGACTGAGCCTCCAGACACTTTTCGAAGGGAAACCACAAATGGAGCACGATGTAGTATTCATAGAAGTTGGAGCATCATGGCATTGTAGGTTATACAAATCCAGAAGATTGATAAGATCTGTTACAGCTGACGTTGAAGGAAGCAGTCGTAGCCAATGTGGAACAATCGCTCACTGATGCATATGTGATGGTTTCTGCTCTTCAGGATCATGAAAGACACCATGGCCAGCTGACGTGGCTCAAGGATGATCCATAACACTATGTTGGGGGTCTATTGGAAAAGGTTTGGGTAAATGAGTTGTGCAACACCATGGTGGTTGCATAAGCTCATGCGACACCCCGCAAGTCGAAGGGAGTGCAACGGGCAGAAAATAAACCGCTTTTGAATATTGTATGCATATTTTTATATCGGCTGACCATATTTTATGGGTATAGGTCATTAGAGGTTAAATCAGTTAGAATTTAGTTAGAAGTGGACCTTGAATGTAAAGTCGCAAGCCTATATATAGATTAGAATTGAAATTGTAAAGGGGGAATGAAGAGGCATATGAGATGTGCATGAGACGGGACTGAAGTAAGATATTAAGCCTTTTGGTGATTGATGAGTGACTCTGTGGATTGATCTTTCTCTTTCTGTGGAGAAAGAAGACTGTTGTTTTGGATCTGTTAATAATATGATACGACGGATATTGAGCTCAATCATTGTTGACCTTGTTCCTCTTGCATATGCTGTTATGACTTTTCCTATCTTTATTTGCTGTGATGGCTCTATTTTATGAGGATTGCAATACTGCTGAGATGTCTTTTCCTATATTTTTTGTTGTATGAATGATGTGATATATTAGATCTACAATAGGAAAGATAGATTTGTGATGAATCCTGCAATATCTGATAAACGGTTCTGCTAGATCTGATAGTTAAGCTGATAAATATCTGATGCCCCGATCCCCCTCCTTACTGTCGAAAATGTGGTTCTGATAGCTCTCCCTTGAATATCTAAGGTGAGACTTCATCCAATCTGTGGGTGTTTCGAGGCAGGGTAAAACCTATCTGGGTCGGTGCTCAGGGAGATCGCGCTTTTTGGGCATCGACAGAGTGGGGACCCCTGTCGACGTGGCTTTTTTGGTGGGTTTTAACCAACACTTTGAGGGATCAATAGTGAGTTATCCTCCACCAATCAAATACCCCAAATACACTGAGGACTATTGAGAGAACTCACATTTATTCAAATTAGATAGCAATTGGTTCTTTTTAAGAGTCTTTAACACCTTCTTGAGATGTGAGATATTCTCTTCCTAGGTAGCACTATAAACTAGTATGTCATCTAGATATTCTATAATAAATAAATCTAAAAAAGAACGTAATAAATCATTCATCAAACAAATAAATTTAGCTAGTGCATTGAAGAAACCAAATGGAATTACTAACCATTCATATAGACCTTTCCTATTCTCGAAGGAGGTATTCCATGTGTCTTCTTCCTTAAGTCACACTTGGTGGTATCTCAATTTTAGATCCAACTTGTTGAAGTACTTAGCATGCTGCAATTGGTCCAACAGATCATCGATCCAAGGTAGAGGGTATATATTCTTGATTGTGATATTTTTCAAGGACCTATAGTCGATGCACATACTCTAAGTACCATTCTTATTTGGTATTATGATTATAGGTGACCCACAAGATGAAGTTCTTGTTTGGATCATGCCCTTATCCAACAATTGTTGCAACCTCTTATTCAGTTTATCTTCTTCTATTACAGATTATCTATAGAACCTGATCTTTGGCAATGGAGAATCCAACAATAATTGCATCTCATGCTCCACCTCCCTCTTAGGAGGTATCCCCTTAGGCTCCAAGAACACTTCTATGTATGCATACAAAAATCTCTCCAACTATTGTTTCTTTTTTTTAGTACATCCCTCCAATGATTCCTCACTTTTACCAATTCACCTTCTTGCGTATTTTTCCTTAAGAAAAGAAATACAAACTTCCTACTTGAACTGATCATATTTTTCTCTTAGTTGTAACTTATCAAAGAGATATTTGATTTACCTTTGTGTGCATTAATGATGAAGAGTTCATTGTCCTTGATCAAGTGATATTGGTTGTTTCTTCTCATGAATATTGCATCCCTCATATACAAGTAGGGGATTTCAAACACTACACCACAAAAATCCAGGGGTACTACCTATACCTCCACTTCATTAACATACTTTACACTTATGACAAAATTTATCTTGCACTATTTCGTGACATCGATTTTTGCATCCTTATTTACCCATCCCAATGGGTAGGGGATAGGATCTTCATGTACTTCCAATATAACCTTATGTACTAGATCCTTTACCTTCAGGTTTGATTATGAATAGATTCAAATAGAGCATTTATGTTTGTCTTCTTGACCTAGATATTGATGCCGAAGAGTTTTTTCATCTGTTTCTCTTATTTAGGGTGAAGGCTACTCAGATTCACTTCCTTCTACACTATGGTACAAATAATTTTTTCATCCACATCCAATATTATTTCTTACTCCTTTCTTGACTTCATGACTAGAAGGTTCTTCCTCTTGGAATCCAATATTATTCACCCCTCCTGAAACAGACTCATTTTCCATGTCTATGGTTTGAATATTTTTTTTCACCAACTAATGGATCCTATGATCACCAAAACATCCAAAGAAAAAATACTTAGATACTAATATGATCCTTAAACTTCTATGTATATTCCAATGGATCAATTCATCAAACAAATCTTACAAATTAGTTCAAAAATGGATTGAAGGATAAACTAGAGGAAATACATACGCAATCCACACAATAACACAATATATAACTTGGGAAAACCTACTATTGGGAAAAACCAAGCCACAAATGAGGACTATGCTTTTCTCTTCATGTCAAAATGCAATTACAAAGGAAATGATACTCTCTATGGAGTTACTTATGAATCTACATCCATAATGGCTACTACAAGAACTCTTATCTCCATTTTCCTTCTCTAACATCCACTCTCTTGTTGTTTCTCAACTATGGAACAATACAGTACATCAAAAGAGTAGATTCCCTTCTTCTTCTAGTGACCCAATATTTAACATAGCTCAATATTCGTCTAAGGTTACTTTTAGGATTTTTACATGCTATCTTAAATGTATTATTGTAGGTTTATGCATATTCTCAATATCATAACATGTTATTAGAGCTAGTTTCTATGCTCTACCTTCTCCGGTAATTCTTTCAATTTTTTTACAAGCAACAATTCTTCATATTTTGAGAGTTGGGTCCTCCATATTTTTTAAATTTGTCATCTGATTTATCAAAACCAAGTTGTATTTTGTTATATCTAGTGATTTTTTTTTACGTTTGAGAATTATTTATTCAAATCCTAACCCTCACCATTGCTTTTTAATTTTTTTCATAATTTATTCAAGTTTTTCTTGATTTTTCTATATATGGATTGAAATCAATTGTATACTAACTTGCTATTAAGGAACTAATTTTTTGGGTGGAAAATCTAGTATATTTTCAGATCTTGTTGTGTTTTGTTATAGGTTTCCGTATGGGATGGAGAGTGTTTCACAATTTTATGAATTTTTATAGGTTTCAGGGAAACTTTTAGCGATTTTACACCTTTTGATATGGGAAAGCATGATTTTTTCTGGGTATTCACACATTGTCTTCAGTGAAAACAAAAATTTGTGTGGGATTCACACATTTTGTTCAACAAAAGCATGAATGCATATTTTTTGGACATTTTTCCATCGAATTTGATTTTCTACTCTCGTCTCTGTATTGAAGGGTTACATATCCCACAAATAGCATAAAAAAAGAAAAAATAGATAAGAGGAGAGTAATCCACACCTTAATAATGAACAACAGGGATAAATAACAATCCTTTTTGAGGGATGAACCTCATTATGCAATGTAGTATGTACCCAAGACAAGACAAGACACTATGATTATTCAAATCAAAATATCTCCTTCCTATATATAGGAGACAAAGGTGTACAATAAAAAATAATAGACCCACTAAAAGATCTGAGCCTACATCAATAATATGTAATACAACACCATATAGGGGGTAAAGTGCCACACTATAGGGGGAACTGTGCCAAACATTTAGGGATGAACATGCCCCTCCCCTTTAGACAAGCATTGTACTCAATGCTTGGGTAGTCATGGATGCATATGTATGAAAGAATTGTATTCCCATGTTGAATCTATAGCGGGTAAGTTCTTCCACTTGATGAGGTACTCAATAATAACTTGATTTTGTAGTCATTTGGTCCTTATTTCAATGATTTGTTCAAGTTTCCATATGATTTTTCCTTCTTCAAAACTCCTTGGACTGTGATGTTTATCTACATGTTGTTTCATCCTATTTTTGGACATCTTCAGTATTTGGAGACTGCTTGTCGGTGCTCTATGCAATATACCAATGCTTGAACTATATATTTTCCTTCATCAAACCTTGATTGGAAGTGTTGGCTTACTTTTCCTCACTCACATGACCTAGGTTCAACAAAACACAAAACCAACAAAACACCCAAAGACATCAACCCGACGGAGCAAGCTATGTCGGAAACACTTGCAGGGAAGGCACAGTATCACCCAAGATATATTAATGTGTAACTTCCAGAACCATGTTTCTTCAGTTGGTGAGGGATTACAGTCCCTTACCGCATGAGCAAGGTACTCAATAGAGTCGAAAGGATGGAGTCTTTCACTACTTGATAGAGGCACAACCGTGGGACACAGCCAATGTGCGACACAACGTTGTCCTTGAAAAATTAACAACTTGCACAACTGTGTGACACAACTAATTCCTTAAATGTAAATGACAGTGATGCGACTGTATTATAACCTTAACATTATTTTAACATGAAATGATATCAAGTGGTCGACAATGCTTTAACCATCCATTCATTTAGTTCTATTATCAGTATTTCTACATTCATTAAAGAAACAAACATAAACAATGTAGGATAATCAAATATTCAACATTAATCGCTAAACATTCAACATCCATGCGACACAAGAAATAACGTGGAAACCCATCTGGGAAAAACCACCAAGGTGATCTTCATCTGGCTTGAGAAATATATTGAACTTTGCAATCTGCAACTTATAGAATATTTTGAGATATGCCTATTTAACTCAGACTCTTCTTGATCTCATGCTCTCTAGGTTTATTCTCCTATATACGCTTACTGATCCACACATAGCCATGATCGACTCTTCTACTCTACTATCTATGTACTAAGTTACAAATTGACTCTTACAAAATGGTATACGCACACAGCAACAGATCCACAGCTCAACAACCTTCTACTATTAGAATCCTCTCTGATCTCCTAAAAAATACTTCTATTCCTCTCAACAAAGCATGAAACCTTATACAGAACAGGTTCTACCTATTTATAGATATTACAAGACTGCGCAGGGTCGACTGAGTACAAATTAGTTATTACAGTCATTAATAGCCACTATATATCTTCTATTACATTAATGAAAAGCCATACTGGCTGCAAAAAGTCTTTCATTACATTAATCACAGGTCATAAGTAGTCGCGAAAATGTATTTCAGTCTGTCTGTACAGGTCATAACTAGCTGCAAAACTATCCTTTAGTCTTCTGCTAACTCGATCACCTGCAATCTTTCTTGATTTGCACCTGTATAGCCTTTCCTCTTCTACCTGCCTCTTTAGGTATGTTTTTCCCTTTGTTGCATCGATTTGTGTCGCAACTTTCTCTCTTCTATGCTTGCTTTCCATCCTTTAACTACTTTTATCCCATCGCGTGCCCACTTTTCCTCTTGCGCTTGCACTTCAGGTTCTTACTTGTGCTCTTTCTTGGCCCAATAGGCCCCCAACACTCACATGTGGCTCATATTGAGCCATTAATAAAACTCATGCTTCTGGTCCAGGTTGCACCCCAAGACAAACCTTGTCCCAAAATTCTTTTAAAATTCCCTATACTTTGGAAACCTCCTGCACTACTTCATCTGCTTGCTTATGTAATTGTTCCACAATGTTGAAACTGATATGTTCCAATGGTACTTCTTCCAGAGACTTGGATAACTGATGGAGCTTCTGCTGTACGGGCTGAATGATCCCTATAACTCTTTCCACTTCATATTGGTGCACTGTCACCTCATCATTCCTACTCTGCTCCTTGCCATGCAAATTTTTTACTTCCTTTTGCATCTACTTTAGATCAACTACCTTTGCAACTTTCTCTTTAAGTGACAACTTCTTTATGTCTGCCTTGACTGTTGCAATTTTTATCTCATCCTGCCGCACTTCCTCGGTGAACTTCGCTACTGTCTCATCTTCCGGACGCTGTTCCTAGGTCACCAAAACCAATTCTATTGTGTCTGTACATAGATTCTTTCCCCTATTAATCCGATTAACAACCTCAGATTCCATTTTCCTATGGTCTTCTAACACCTCAAGAGGTGTTCTTTGTTGCTGCTATGCTTGAAGATCGCCTGCCTACTTCCTGAGCTCTACCACAATTCTTGATAGCTGATTGACCTTTGCAGCTGCATCTTTGTCTTCATGTCCTTCTTCCACCAGAAACTTTGTGACTACTCTCTTTATGGATTCAACTAGTGCAATCCTACTTGGTTCATGTGCCTCAATCTCCTGCTCCATTTCCTTGAGGAGGACCTTGCACTCTTTCACCTTCCTTGTCTTCTTTGTGTCCTGGTAAGAAAGGGTATTTTCTATGATGTGGAGTTCTGTTGCAGCCACATGCTAAATGGCTGCATATATGTCGGCCAACCCTATTTTGGAAAAATATAGCGTTAGTGTCCCCATTGCATTGATAACATCATCACACTCTTCCGTACCTGACTCTAGTGCTTGTGCTTTTAATTTGAACTTGAAGGGCAACAACAACAGTGGTGCGGATAATGTATCACTAGGATCAATGCCATGTGTCTTATCCTCGATAGTGGTTTCTACTTCATTGATGGCATTTGTGAGCTTATTGACATGCTCAATGATTTTGTTGGCCACTTGCATCTACTATGCACTGAGACCCTCAAGGCTTGCCTTTGCTACCTATGCGACAATGTCTACAAGTAAGACCATGTACTCCTTATCTAAGATGATTGTATGCGTCGTTTTATCAGCTTTTTGTTTCTTGTGCACATGCACACACTCTTGCTCCTATGCTTTCCGTTGGTTTTGCACATCGTCATCAGTCGGTGTGTTATCTCCCAAAATAAATTTATTTTGATAGTATGAATAATTCGAGTCATGTTATGAAATATTTAAAGATGACTAACAAATTGAAGGTCTTTGGTTTTGCTATGGTTGAAGAAATTGGAAGTTTTAGCTTTTGGTGGCTTAGGTGGGGTTCTTAATAGCTCATTAGCCACTGAAAGGCTTTGTTTCAGCAACTAACAGTTTAACGCAGGATAAAGGTTAACCACGTAAAGCAGGCTCGATTGAGTAAATGGTAAAAACACTTTCAGTGGCTTAGGTGAGACTTCAAACAACTCATTAGCCACCGAAAAGAGTTGGTTTCGACAGCTTAGTGAATAGTCCAAGAAGGGCATTAACCATCAAAAGCAGGAAAAAAAGCATTGGGGGAAAATCGGTTTTGGTGGCTTAGGTGAAAGCTCTGATGTTTCATTAGCCACCGAAAGGCTAGTCTTTCGGCGGTTAAAAGGGATATCTGGAGAGACCACTATCCGCTGAAAGCCAAGTTTTACAGCACCATTGGGAAAATGGTTTCGGTGGCTTGGGGGAAAAGGTTAGCATTTCATTAGCCACTGAAAGCCTTGTTTTTGGAAGCTAGCAGACAAATTCCTGATAGCCCTTAAGCGCCGAAAAGGTAAAAAGTAGAAACGGATAGAAACTTATCAAATCAAATCCCACTAGAAAAACAATGATCATCAAAGGGCGTGATAAACCACCGAAAGGACAGGAGGATGCATCAAGGCATGAGGAAATGAGTGAGGTGGTCGTTTTTAAACTAATAAGGAATGATGTGAGTTGAAACCCTCCTTCTCCCTCCATCTGTCCAAAGAAATGCAAACAATCCCCAATGGGTATCCAGGTTTATTTTAACATGATTCCTGGGCAAGGGGTATCGAAAAGATCAACTAGATCCATCGCTGTCTGACCTAAGCATCAATCATGCAGTTGAAATCCCTCATAATTAGTGCCCATTCTTCAGTACACTCCACCTTCAATTTTAGCATTTCTCACCACCAAAAAACCATCTCTGAGAAGCATCTTTCTCAAAACACTATCCCATAGAAATTTAATTGATTGTTGCAGGTATCCAGAAGTGACATTTAGCAAATGAAGAAGGGAGGGCCTACTCTCAGGCAAGAGTTGGGAGACATCAGCTACCTGGAGGCACATCTAGAAGTCTGTCAATTTTTCTAGGATGCTAGCTCCTACAGGTTTTGTGAAAAGATCCAAGGTTCACACCAGCAGGTGGCTGATGCATTTGCTCTCTCTTTCGATGGCTCCAAGGTAGTCATAGGAAAAGAAGAATTCCTGATAGTTTAAACCCTAATTACTGAAGTGACTGAACTTCCTTGCACAGAAGAGAAGTGGTTTAAAACCACCATACCAAAGGATGTAGAGTTCAGATCTTACCTGAAGCTTGAACATAGAGGGGTGGTGTGGAATAAAAGTGTACCATCCTCCTGGCTAGAAGAGAGGTGGCAGCAACTACTGAAGGTCATTGTGGTCTACATAACATGTGAAAGGAGATACAACAGGGCCATGATTTACCATTTTAAATTGATGAACCACTTCATAGGGAAAATCCCACTGAATTTGCCTCTCTACTTACACAAGATCGTGGAAAAAATGGCACACCAAGTGAAGGCTCAACCAACCAAGATTGCTGGTAGACTGTCTCATCATTGTCTTATCCAACTTCTGATCTAAGAATTGCTAAAAGGAGAAATATGGCATGGGATTATTTCTTATTTTGAAATGGTTTTGAAATAGGCCTACAGCCAGAAGAAAAGGGGAAGTTTCTTGCTAAAAAGTCTAGCACACCAAGAAGTGGGAAAAGGAAGAGAAGGACTATATCCCCAGCAATAGCAGAACAAACTCCTTCCTCTTCCAAAGCCAAGAAGGTCAAATGAAACTTGGATTTCAGTGAAAAGGGCCAAGAAGTTACAACACACGGTGGGAAAATATTGAACCTTCCCTACTTAGATTCAGAAGAGGAAAAAGAGGAAGGTGCAGACCTAGCATTGCAAGTTGTTGTAGAGATTGAAGAACTCCCATCACCTACACCAAAAGAGCAAGATGAACCAACAGAGAAGGATTCCTCTAGCATGCCCAAGACTCAAAAGATAAATCAGTTGCTGAGGCAAGTGTATGAGATGGAGATTTTAGAAAGGGAGATAAGAAAAAATAATGCTACATTGACCATTAGGAACAAGCTACTACATAACTCTTACCTAGAGCTGAGAGAAAGGTATGCTTTCCTAAAAATACTAAATAAAAGATACCTGAAAGACAACACAAGGCTGTATAGAATGATTAGGCTTTAGAGACTGCAGATGAAGGAGGCCAAGCTAAACCCTAGCACTCACCTCACATTGGAAACCCTAGCTGAAGCTGGAGTAAGCCTTCAGCTTCTAGAAGCAAGCCAGGATACTGTTAACTTTCCTAACATAGAGCTTGCTGAAGAATAAAGCTAAGCAGACAAACTTGAAAGAACAATTTTGGAGGTGGCTTAATAATTTTTGAAGAACAGTGCTTTCAATGGCTTAGGCGGATGCTGAGGCAGTTCATTAGCCATCGAAAGCACCGCTTTCGGCAGCTAATAGTTCTGATATTTTGGCCTCTTAACCACCCAAAGCAGAAAGAGGCATAAGATCAAATTTTGACACGAAGGACCAGTTTTGGGCAAACATGAATAGCTCAAGGACAAAGTATAAAGATGAAGGACGCTGAAGAAAAAATAAGGGAAGGTATGCTTTAGTTTTGTTGTGACATAAAGGAAGAAAAGGTCACCAATACTTAACTGTCAAAGTGAAATAGTGAATTAAGTAGCAGAGGACCAGTGGCAGTGATTTCCAGTACTTATTTTAGTTATCATAAGGTTCAAATAGTGAACAAATTCTACAGTTAGTTAGACTAGTAGTTAAATTAGGGTTTTTTGACCTAATTATTCAAAAACAATTATTTTGTCTATTTTTAGTAAATCAGAGCCAATTTTTCAGGATCTGAATATTTTTGTAAATGCTATAAATCCTAAGACTTATTTGATTGAAAGGGTTCGAATTCAGGGACTTGTATACCATTTCTATTGTCAAGCTTCTGATATTTCTCATAACCTAATATAAGCTCTTTTGTTATCATATGTTTAGCTTACATTTTCTGTCTATTCTGTGCTTATGCTTGAATGTGTTATTCAGGTTTTATTCAGGTTAATTGATGTCTGATAGCTGTCATCCTATTGTTATATTGATGATTTTAATTATAAGTGATTTCCTTGTCGTGATTATCCATTTATATATATTTGTTTTATGTATGAATATGCCAGCATGATAAGTTCTCCATCTCTGCACCATATTGTCAACCTCTGAACAATGGTAATTAGAAGCCTTATCCCTGATTGATTTTCATGCATGCCTTGAGAGTGTGAGGTCCTATTGGTCACCTGACTTGATCCACTTAGAAAAACATAAAGACATTTAAGTTAACAGGAATCCTCAAGCTGCAACCTAGAGTATTTTCCTGGAGTGATAACAAATTGGCACCATTTCCAGGGAGAGGATATTGAAGCTCAGCTTCCCTAGGAGACGACATAGATCCTGCTTTAATGATAGACAAAGTTTGGACACTATTCTGGTTGTAATCATCTATCTAGAAACTCCATTGAAATAAGGTGGCTTCAAGAAGAATAAGTACCAGAGAAAACCCTCAAGGGACACCAACAACACCTATTTTAGATCCATAAGAGATTCTAAGAAGAGCTAAGGCTCCACTAAGGAAGAATAGCAGTGCTATAAAGGAAGCTACATCAGGTATTTCAAGAAATATTTCTGCTATTATTTCTTCTACTGAAACACTTAATTCTCAGGAATTTATAAATACATCAGAAAATTCTAGGGTTTGGGCATCTTCAAGCACTGCTGCTTGTGAATATCCAATCCATGGTGACTCCATTGGGATAACTTTACCACCATCACCTTTTAAGATACTACCTACATCAGTACTACCTTCCTCCACACTTTCCATACCCATTTCCAATATGGCTGTTCCTTTGATGACCAAAATGGAAAGGATCCTGGTAGCTAGGTATGCCCCCCTAAATTTTCCTAACCCCCTCTTGGCCATGCCCACTGGAGACTACCTCAAGTACATGCCTAAATTCACAGGAGAGGGAGATTTCACAGCTGAAGAACATCTAGAGGAATTTTACAGTTATGTTGAGAACATTAACATAGAACAGGAAGATGTGTGGACCATGCTTTTTGTACAAAGCCTAGATGGTCAGGTTAGGAAATGGTTCAAAGAACTGCCTACTGGATTAGTAGCAGGCATTGAAGCCCTATATGACATATTTCTAAAGCATTGGGGAGAGAGGAGAGACTAATTCTATTATATCACCGAGTTTAGCAACTTGAAAAGAGAGAATGGGGAGTCTATCTCCAACTTCACCAAGAGGTTCAACAATATGTACAGCAAGATTCCCACTGAAATCAAGCCCACTGATACCTCGGCTGGGATAACTTATGCAAATGCCTTTGACTCTGATTTCTTCCTGCTTCTCAGAGAAAGGAGGTCTGCCTCCTTATCACTCATGCAGGATGCTACCCTAGAGGTAGAATCTAACATCGTGGCATCTCAGAAAGTCAAAGGAAAGATAGATAGGAAGAAGCAGCCAGCAGACCCTCTCGGGGCTTCTTCATCAGAGAACAATATTGACAAAATGACCAAACTATTAGATAACTTGACTGCTAAAATGTCTAAGCTAAAGGACCGAGGACAAATACCTGTGAGAGGTAAAGTTCCAAGTGATTTTGTTCCTCGAAATACTAATTTTGTCCCTTATAGAAGAGGCAACCCCCCAGTTCAAGTCCTTAGAAGGGAAAGGAATCGACGGGAAGATCAAAGAATTAGATCTCCTTTTCATAATTTTCTACTAGAAGAAGAGCCATAATTCATTAAGGAAGAAGGAGAGGCTGAAGACAACATCCACTGCATGGAAGATGAAGTTGACTATTCTTTTATGACATAGGAAGAATATGAGGAAGCCCTAATTGACGAGAAAATTAGTGAAGAAGTAGTATATCAGGATGATGGTCAAGGAGGGTATAATTTGAGGTGCAGGCTGGTTGATCCCCTTAAGAAGAATGATGTTCCTACCAAAAAACCTGCTGTACCAGTTAAAAAGGCTAGTATTTTACCAAAGAAAATGGTTGTCATTCCCAAACCATTGCAAAAACTAGCACCTTCATCAAGCCTTGAGCATGTCTAGCTCAAAGCTCCGGTACATGAGGTAAGGTTTCCTGATAGACTACATTATTATTTCAGCCTTGAGTCAAAGATTCATAAATTAAAGATCCCTTTCCCATTAATTGAGCTAATGAAAAATGATGCATTCAAAGCTTCCATACTGAATTCTCTTCAACCAAAGATACATATTGATACTGACTTTGTAAATATGCAAGATGATAAACCTATTGTAACCCTAGGCCCTATGATCGAATACCTAAAGGATTGATTCCCACCTTTCTACATATCCTTGAATATCCATGATAAAGTCCTTCATAATTATCTACTGGACTCAGGAGCTTCCCATAACCTAATTCAAAAATCTATGATGGATGAGCTTGGTCTCAGCATTACAAAGCCGTACCATGATTTGTTCTCCTTTGACTCTAGAAAGGTCAAGTGCTTGGGCCTCATGAAAGACCTTGTTGTAAACCTATCTCAGCTACCTTTAAAAAGCATCATGATGGACATTATGGTGGCTGATATCCCTCCCAAATTTGGTCTCTTGTTGTCTCAATCATGGATTAAAAGGCTAGGTGGCACCTTTCAGATGGACCTTACATATGCTACAATCCCCATGTTTAGAGGGTAGACCAAGAGACTTTACAGAGATAATCAATTTGCCTACATCATAAGCAATGAAAGGAATTCAATGAACCACCCCATCTATGCAGTAGACACTAATTTTGGGTCATGCATTCTGCAAATAGATGATTCTTAGAAAACACTAGTCCATCTTACCAAGCCCACCTGTCAGCAACCTGAAGAAGTGACTACAGCAGTTTGGAACATGTATTTTGATGGGGCTAGCACTCAAAACTTAGTAGGTGTAGGTGTAGTATTGATCTCTCCATCCAAAGAGAATATTCATCTTTCTTATAAGCTTGATTTTAAAACCACTAACAATATAGCAGAATATGAAGCCTTGTTGCTAGGAGTTAAAGCTGCCAAGGAAATGGGGATCATGTGCATGAGAATCTTTGGATATGCAGACCTTATTATATAGTAGGTCAACAACACTTTTCAAGCAAAAAATGTCAGACTAAAGGCCTATAGGGATGAGGTATGGAAACTTAGAGACTCCTTTATTTTTTTTTAACTATCATATATACCTAGGGATTTGAATCACCTGGCTGATTCCTTGGCTGTCTCTGTAAGTCTGTTTGTTCCTCCTTTACCTCCTAAGCTTAGCTATGATGTCTAGGTCAAGTACAGACCTTCCCTACTAGATAATATAAAATTTTGGAAGGTGTTTGAGAATGATGATAAGCTTAGTAAATTCCTTCAACTAGTAGATGAATTCTTTGATATACATATAGATTAGGAAAACCTAAACATGGAAGAATCCCAACAGCTCAAGTTGAAAGATAAAGTAGCTAATCAAAATATTGTCCAATTACCCAGAAACTATATACCTCGGGATCTAGTACCTCCGGAAGAGCTTTTTGATCATAATGACATCCCTTTAATCTTTCCAAAAAGGAGCAAGAGCATGCTGTCCAAGACCAAAACATAGGTAGACAAAGCCATCCAAATCTTATAAATTTTTCCACTATGTTGACTGCTGATCAGAGGTCCAAATTTTGCAGCCTAATAAAATAATTTTCTGATATCTTTGCCTGGGAGTACAGTGACCTGAAAACCTATGACACCAATATCATACAACATGGGATTCCTTTGGAAAAAGACACCATTCCCTTCAAACAAAAGCTAATATCCATCAGTCCTCTCCTACTATCTGTAATTCAAAAAGAAATCCATAATCTCCTCAAAGACAAAATCATAATCCCCCTCAAGTATTCCAAGTGGATTGTAAACTTAGTGGTGGTAAGGAAGAAGAATGGGGAGATTAGGTTGTGTGTGGATTTTAGAAACCCGAACAAATGATCCAAAAAAGACAACTATCCACTACCCAAGATGGAACAATTGTTGCAAAGAGTCTCAAGGGCTAGTGTCATGTCATTTATGAATGGCTTCTCTGGATACAACCAAGTTGCTGTGCACCCTGATGACCAAGAGAATACTGCTTTTGTTAGAATTTCGTCATTAAGCTAGCATTATATTATGATCTTTAACTGAGAGAATAACAAGCACATGAATCAAACACAAGAGACAATGAACACAATGTTTATCCTCAGGGAAACCATAAATGGTGAAAACCTAGCAACTTCCTCAGAGATAGAATCAACATGAAAAGTAGAACCCAAAATAGTAAGTGATCTCCTGATAGTAGTAACCTTCTTTCTATGTAGCTCCAGTGTCTTCTCCTTCCTCAACTATGCACTACACTTGGGTGTGTATGAGTTGTGTGATAAATAGAGAGTCTAGCTCTCTATTTATACTAATCCTGACATGACTAAAACCATACTAGGGACGACCTCACTAGGAGAGTCTAATAACCCTAGTGCCCCAAAACTGTGAGGACTTTAACCCTAAGACAATAGGAGGGTTACCCACAATGACTTGACATGAATTGTTTACATTATATACTTTTCTGATTGGAACATCGAGGCATGACATAACTCAAGTACATCCTGGAATAAACATTGGGTTACAATCTATAAGAGATACAAGTGAAATACATTCTGAAGTGACATATACATCAACACTCCCTCTTAACTAGGAAGGTATTCTTTCGACACAATTTTCAGCACAAGTCTTCTTCTCTGTATCTTCTGGATCATCATCGAGTCCTAGTCATCTTCAAGTCTTCTTCATCTTCAAGTCATATTCATCTTCAAGTCATCTTCATCATCGCATCTGGATCATCACTCGATCTAGATCATCACTAGATCTAGATCATCACTAGATCTGGATCATCATTGCTGGATCATCATCATTAGATTTGGATCATCATCACTCAATCTGGATCATCATTGGGTCATCATCACGGGTGCTATCTCTTGATTCTTCTTGTCATAGGAACCTATATAGAGCCAGTCCTTTTTCATACTGGATGTACCATCACAGAGATAGTTCTTTTTCATACTAGATGTGGCATCATAGAGCTAGTCCTTTTTCATACTAGATGTGGCATCATAGAGCTGGTCATTTTTCATACCAGATGTGGAACCTACTCAGAGCTAGTCCTTTTTCATACTAGATGAGTCTTCACAGAGCTAGTCCTTTTTCATAGTAGATGTGGCATCATAGAGCTGGTCCTTTTTCATACCATATGTGGAACCTACTTAGAGCTAGTCCTTTTTCATACTAGATGAGTCTTCATAGAGCTAGTCCTTTTTCATACTAGATGTGGCATCACAGAGCTGGTCCTTTTTCATACTAGATGTGGGACCTACTTGGAGCTAGTCCTTTTCATACTAGATGAGTCTTCACAAAGTTAGTCCTTTTTCATACTAGATGTGGCATCATAGAGCTGGTCCTTTTTCATACCAGATGTGGGACCTACTTAGAGCTAGTCATTTTTCATGCTAGATGAGTCTTCAGAGAGCTAGTCCTTTTTCATACTAGATGTGGCATCACAGAGCCCTCCCTTTTTCATGCTGGATGTGGGATCATCACATACACCTGATAATGGAAGGAACTAATCCTCTCACCATGTCATAGCTCTTATATCTGACCATGGAAGGAACCAATCCTCTCACCATGTCGAAAGGGCACAACACTTATATCTGACCATGGAAGTAACCAATCCTCTCACCATGTTAGAAGGGCTTAGCACAGACACATCACTTCCTCTTGGGAGGAATATCGATCTGGAGAACACCAAGCTTCTCCCTGAAGTACTCAAACTTCACCCTAGCCAATGGATTAGTCAACACATCATCTATCTGTTCGTCCATCGCAACAAACTAGAGCTTCAATGCTCCTCTCTGCACCATATCCCTGATATAGTGATACTTGATCTCGATATGCTTCAACTTGTCATGGAATAATGGATTCTATAACAACTTTACACAACTCTGGTTGTCACAATATATACAAGTATCATCTAACTGGAGATCAAATAAATTAGACAGTAGCTTCCTCAGCCATACTGCCTCACAACTAGCTGAACATTCTACAACATACTCTGCTTCAGCTATACTCATTGCCACTTAGGATTTCTTCCTGCTAAACCATGAGATCACTCCTGATCCCATACTGAAACAACACCCTGAAGTGCTCTTCTTATTGATGGAACTGCCTACCCAATCTAAATCAACATAACCCTCCAGGTTAATCCTTTGATCAATCTTATAGTTTAGCCCATAATGAACCGTACCTTTTAGGTACCTCAGAATATGCTTCGCAGCAGTCAAGTGAACATGTCTTGGATCTGTCAAGTATTGGCTCAAGGTGTTCAAAACAATGAAAATACCTGGTCTCGTGTTCGTTAGGTACATCAAGGACCCAATCATATGACGATACATCGTGGAATCAACTGTCTTTGATGAAGTATCACTCAATAGCTTCAGGTTTGATTCCATAGGTGTGGTTAATGCCTTGCAGTCCATCATCTGAAATCTCTTCAGGATCTATACTAAATACTTCTCTTGTCCAAGGAAGATTCCATCTGTAGTCTTCCACACCTCCATACCTAGAAAATAATGCCTCATACCCAAGTCCTTCATTTCAAACTTGGTAGCAAGTTTTCTCTTCGTATTGTTAGTTTTTCATCATATAAGCTAGCATTATGATCTTAGGATCTTTTCACTGAGAGAATAACAAGCACAACAATAAAACATAAGCACATCACAAGAGACAAGAGGCACAAAGAGTTTTTATCGGGGAAACCACAAAGGAGAAAACCCCGCAACTTCCTCAGAGATAGAATCAGCACCAAAACAGTAAAAGCCCAAAACAGTAAGATGCACTCCCGATAGTAGTAGTCTTATTCTTGTCTAGTTCCAGTGTATTTCCTTCCTCACTAATGCGCCACACTTGAGTGAGTGAGTGATGTGTGTTGCAAGTGATAAATAGAGAGGCTCTCACTCTCTATTTATATTCTTCTATTCACTTGAAGTGCACTCCAACATGTCGGTCTCACTTAAAAATTACTTACTAGAGCCAGCATCTCTAGGAGTGTCTAATAACCTTAGTGCCCCACCACTTGTGGGGTCTTTGCCTCCTCTGACCAATAGGAGGGTAACACAATGGTGGATACTATTGCCCCAACTTACAATGACTCACCTAGGGTCGAATTCACTAGGATAGTCTAATAACCCAAGGGCCCCACAACTGTGAGGACTTTAACCCTTGACCAATAGGAGGGTTACCCACAATGACTTGACATGAATTTCTCATTATAGAAACTTATGAGAATAAACATCGGGGTATGACATGACTCAAATACATTACAATACATCCCGAAATGAACATCGGGTTACAATAGATAAGAGATACAAGTGAATACATTCTGAAGTTACAATTACATCAACACTCCCTCTTAACTAGGAAGGTATTCACTTGACACAATTTATTTTCACTGGTCTTCTTCTCTGTATCAGCTGGATCATCTCGTCATCTGCATCTTGAGTCTTCTGAGTCTTCAAGTCATATTCACTGGATCTGGACCATCTCTTGATCTGGATCATCATGGAACATCATCACTGGATCTGGATCATCTCTCGATCTGGATCAACATCACTGGACTGGATCTAGATCATCACTCAATCTGGATCATCACTGCTAGATCATCATGACTAGATCTAGATCATCACTCAATCTGTATTATCACTGGCTGTCATCACTGGATCTCAATCATTGCTCGATCTGGATCATCCCTGGTGCTATCTCATGATTCTTCTCATCACAAGAATTTCTACAGAGCCAGCCCTTTTTCATGTTGGTTGTAGGCCTAGCCATCACGTAGGTCTTCTCCCAGCACTTACATTTGACCTACTCGTCAGAAAGGCATGCCCAACGCTCACATTTGATCATATAGGAACCAATCCTATAATCACATCAGAAAGGCCCAGCACTCACATTCACCAGCATGGTAGGCACATCTACTACCATCTGTGAAATGGCTCTGCACTTACATCTAACCTACTCGTCGGAAAGGCACATCCATCCAGGTGGGAACACATCCTACCACAATGATGGAAGACTCTCACCCAGGCTAAAACACATCCTACCAAAATGATGAAAGATTTCCACACATTCACCCAGGACATAACACATCCTACCACAATGATGAATGACTCTCACCCAGGCCGGAACACATCCTACCACAATGATGAAATATTTCCACACATTCACCCAGGATGGAACACATCCTACCACAATGATGAGAGACTCTCACCCAGGCCGAAACACATCCTACCATAATGATGAATGACTCTCACCTAGGCCGGAACACATCCTACCACAATGATGAAATATTTCTACACTTACATTCACCCAGGTCGGAACACATCCTACCACAATGATGAAAGGGCCTGCACTTACATCCACCCAGGCGGGAACACATCCTGCTCACAATGATGGAAAAGCTTGCACTCACATCTGATCTTGTAGGAACCAATCCTACAGTCATATCAGAATGCCCCCCAGTCCTCCTCGACTGAGCTACCTGGTAACTGACCAAGCGCCTCCATTCTCCTAGAGAATGGCAGTTGCACTTATATCCGACCTGCTCGTCAGAATGGCCAACACTCACATCTGACATGGAAGGAACTTAATCCTTTAGCCATGACAGAATGGTTCAGCCCTTACATCTGATCAAGTGGGAACACATCCCTCTATCACATCAGAATGGCTACTCAGTTCTTACACTGAGTGTTCTTGGTAACTGACCAGGTGCCTCCATTGTTAGAATGGAAATTTCCCTTACATTTGTCCTACTCAACAATATGGCTAGCACTCATATCTGTCATGGAAGGGAGAAACCCTATCACCATGACAGAATGGCTCAACCCTTATATCTGACCTACTCGTCAGAATGGCTATGGATCTTAGCACTCATATCTGACATGGAAGGAACCAATCCTCTCACCATGACAGAATGGCTCAGCCCTTATATCTGACCTACTCGTCAGAATGTCTATGGATCTCAACACTCATATCTGACATGGAAGGAACCAATCCTCTCACCATGACAGAATGGCTGAGCCCTTACATCTGATGATGGAAGGAACCAATCCTCTCACCATGTCAGAATGGCTATGGGTCTCATCACTTTCTCTAGGAGGGAACCTTTTTGGAATCTCACAGATCACATAAGGTTACCAATAATACATACTAAACATACATAACTATAAATCAGAGACAAGAGACAAGAACAGATAGGAAAATAGATTATATTATAGAAATGAGTTCATATAAGGCAGAGAACTGAACTGAGTTCTCATTTTGGCTCAACAGCCTAATATATACAATGTACAGACAATTACAAAATAACTACCTGTCGGTTCGGTGAACCAACATGACTTTTAGTTTAACCGACTAATCTTCTAGTTTAGTCGGCTGACCGACTTAGTCGGCTGATCGACTAAGTCGGCCCATCGACGTAGTCGGCTCATCGACTAAGTTGGTCTTCATTGAAGTCGACTTCGTTGACTTTCTCCTTCTACATTTTCCCCACAAACAAAACGTTTCTTCGTCCTGAAGAAACAGGGAGGTACAAAATTTGAAGTTTTGTCGAACCGTTCAAAATTGCTATTGTTGTGGACTGTGCAGATGGATGGTTGGTCTCTTCTGGATGCAGACTTCAACAATAGCTGGAGCTGTGACAGCAAGGTGATGTTGAAAGTCCATCCAACTCTGTAAAGCTTTCTGGATGTCGATCATCAATGCTGTTAAACTTGACAGTACCAACATCTTTTCTGAAATGGGAATTTCTATGATTTTCTCCATGTTGGGGCCTAATGACTGGTTCTGCTCTTCTGCGGCGTCGATGATTCATTTCATCTGGGGGCAGATGATATCGACATTTTCTAGGTTTGGTAGAGCCTGTTGCAACCATTGGTGTGCTTCCCGTTCCAGCTTCTGCAGCTTGTTGTTCTCCAGCACTATCTGATCTTCTACCGTTTGTTTGAGTGCTGCTTCTGTCATTTTCCTGTTCTCCAAGGCCTGAATGCCTTGGCGAGTCTGTCGTGTCTGCTGGTAGAATTGCCCATAGTGAGTAGGCCAGTTGCATAACATGTCTTCTGTGACCACAGACTCCTCCATGTGGTCCTGGAGCACCTTGTAGGCCTCTGAGAAGGCAGTGTGCTATGCTAGGAGTAGTCGAGTAGTCTCCTCCTTTTGTTCTTCCTTGGTCTCTTGCATCCAGGCTTGGACGGTCGATACCATAGTCTCGAAGAGCTGGTATACTCTTTCAAGTGGTCGATCTATTTCGACTTCAATAGGGCCTAGTATCACGGTCTGTGCTAGAGCTCTGCATTTGCCGAGAAACTCGACTTCTTCTTCATTTTTGGCTGTAAGCTCTTTACTTTTTCGAACCATCCTTAGCTTTGCTTCTTTGGCCACGGTTTTGAGGAGTTGGCCAACCTCTGTGTCAGTCAAGGAACTTGCATCCCTTAAGCTGATCCGAAGGTCAGAAGTTTTGGTCTGATGTGGTTTCTTCTTCTTGTGTTTGTTGGCCTCTGGCTCCTGGGTGCCTTCTGTAGTTGAGGTTGGGTCTGTGGTCGGGGGAACGGAAGTCGATGGATTTGCTGGTTGGGGGGTTGGTATGACTATGTCCAGCTGTGAAGTTGTATGGGGTTGTGATAGGTCTGGTTGTGAATCTGGTGGTGGTGGGGGGGTGGTGATGGTGGTGGTGGAGGCGATGGGGTTGGAGAAGGGACTGGGGTGGATGGGTTGGTTGTAATGTGTGGTGGGCTTCCATCGGAAGAAATACCTGCTTTCGAAGGTGTAGTGGGTAGGTCATCCTGGGCGTCGAGGTTGATTGGCTCCATGATAGATTGTGATGCTCCAATTACATCACCTTGTTGGTCTCAGGTGACTGTCGTCGTAATGTTTGCATAGGGATTTTTGCTTGCATAGAGATGAGATGTTGTTTGTATTTTGTGGGCTGACTGAAACAGTGCAAGCAGCGTCGCGAAGAAAGATTTAAGCTTAGCATCCTGGTCGACCTTGGCTTTGACTATCTCTGAGATTGCTCTTTGATATATGTTTTGGGGACTGACCCACTGTTGTACTGATGCTTGCTCCTCGACTACGGGCGTCGGGTATGGAGGTGGAGGGGTCGACACAAGGTCGACAACGTTTTCAGGTGTTGGTGTCGTTTTTGCTTTCTTTGGCCGACCCTCCGGAGCTCCTGCGTCTAGATACCATTGAAACTGAGTTTCAACTGATACTTTATTTGTAGTGGCGTCCTCGACAATGTCGATGGCTGTGGCTACTAGCTCCTCCTCATCGTCGAACGAGTCAGCAAGAAGAATCTTGCGCTTACCCTTGCCTTGTTGTAGTTTTTGGGCCTTGATTCTCTTTCTGGTGACAGCTATTTCCTTGGCCAACTTCTTAATGATTCTTTTGGACAAAGCATATTCTGGGTCGACGTCCTCGACTTCACCTGTCGGTACTTGAATTCGGTCGACAGTTGCTGGAGCCGGAGGGGTTGTTTGTTGCTGTGGTTGTACTATTGGTTGTTGTTGTTCTATCAGCTGTGGGTCGACTACCTTTGTAGTCAGAGGTTTGATAGTGATGTGTACCCGACTGGTGGTCTTGGACGGGGTGTCCTCTGTCACAAATGTGCTGATGTATAGATTTAACTCGTAATATTCCTCTTTCTCCTGGTCGGTAAGTGGCTCTGTGATGGAGAAGTTGACCTGTTTGGTAGCCTTGGGGATTTGTATTTTTCTCTGAGCATGTCGGGTCAACTCCTGGAAAATCTGATCGACCGTCGGATAGTAGTCGAGGTCCTGGGCTTTGGGGTCCTAACCTTGCATGTACCAGACCGACGTATGGTCAAGCTCTAACTGTATATGGGAGTCTGTAGGGAGGTTTCATCGGATGTTCTGGGGCACCCTCCACCTCATCGTGTGAACCTTCAACTGCTGAAACTAGTTTTCCAAGAAGACTTTCCCCTGTCCCAGCTCATGCAGGGTTCCTTTTTGTGAGAAGGGTTTAAATTGGTTCATCTTGAACTTGGTCGGCTCCTGTAATACTGGACTGCCCTCTAGACAAATATGATACATGACAATCCAGAGAATAAGAGATAGGAACTTGATTATACCTCCCGTCTCTTGGCATCTTTCGCAGATGGTTTTGACCATGTTGGCAACATAGTCTCTCCATTGGTAGATTCGACCGTCGGTTGCAATTGTGTCGACAGCCTCCAGCATCTCCAGTTTGAGGTCGCTTCCTTGACCGGCTAATGTAAGGGCGATTGCAATGATTTTAGCCACAATTTGTGGCGTCCGTGTTGTAATCTGTCCAATCATCAACCCCTTGGAATTCTTTCCCGACGGCGAGCCCATAAGCTCTTCGACTAACCCTTCTTTTATCCCAATTGGTACAAGGATGCCTTGGTTGGACAGACCAGTAAGTCATGAGATAACATCCCCGGTAATGTCGATCGGCCTGTCGAAGTAGAATCGGCCGTTGTGGTAATGACTGATAATGAATTTGACCACTGCTTCTTTCGTCCCACCAAATCTTGCCATCAGTGGTGCGTTAGGGTAGTTGAAGAGGGTGCTCTTCTGGATTTTCTTAGTGGCCTGGGTTGGCTTTTTATCGACATAGGCCCATTCTTGGATTTCTGTCCACAGTTTCTTCCATTGTCCATCTTGGAATTTAGCGTTCTTTATGTTCTTTAATCGACAGACCAAGGGTGTGTCCTCTGCCTGCAGCTTTCTTGCCTTAGTTGCTGCTCGGGTCAGTTTGGGTGCCATTGTGTCGGGTTGGTTGAAGGTTTTACAGGGTTCTTGGTCTTTAGTCGATTGAGGTTGTGGGTGCTCTATGGGTAAATGGTGTGGTGGATGAACCTTCGAATCTCTTGTATTTATAGGCGCAGGTGTTTTTGCGTGTAGGGATGGACGTATTAATGGCGGACTTGACGGTCCAGCTGTAAGACACGAGTGTGGAGTAATGGAGAATTGTTTTCGGCGCTCGAATTCATAAATGCACGATGGGACTTTCGAGGTCGTCGACCGGTGCCGGTGCTGAGAATGGTCGAACGGATGTCGGGTCGATGAATATGGTTGAAGATGATGATGTCGGTTATCGAAGTAGTTAGTTGCTGTCATGTTTGTTGTGTTTTGAGTGTATTGTTTTGTTTTGAAATTTTTAGCTTTTTATGGGTTTTTGATTGACGGTTAAGGTCATTATTTTTTTTTTTTCTGTAACGTTTGAGTCGGGCTCCATTAACAAGATTCCGAAATACTAGGCCCTGTAATGTATTTAGTCGGACTGAGCCATTGGGGTGTATTTCTTCGACAATGTAAGGTCCCATCCATTTTGTATGTAGTTTCTTGGGTTTTCCTTTGACTCAACTGTTATAAAGTAAAGCAAGGTCGCCGACCGACAGGTTTTTGTTTTTGATGTTACGGTCATGCCATGCTTTCTATTGTTGTTTATGAATTTCCTGGTGTTGGATAGCCATGAGTCTATGTTCTCCTAGCTTACTGAGTTGGAATAGTCGGTCCTTTCTTGCTTGTTCGACATCGACATGTAGTAGTTGTGCAATAATAGGTGTCTGCTGTCGGAAATGTAGGGGGACGACTGCTTCTTGCCCATAGACTAGTCGAAAGGGGGTTTGATCAGTCGACCATTTATAGGCTGTCCTATATGCCCAGAGAACCGCAGGTATTTTCTCATCCCAGTCGTCTTTGTCGGTACTGCATATTTTGGTTAACCCTTTTGTCAATGTTTTGTTGAAAGCTTCAATCGAGCCGTTCGACTAAGGGTGATATGCTGTACTCCGTCGATGGTTGATGTGAAATTGGTCGGTCAGATTTTTGATAGTTTTGTTGATAAAATGTGATCCTTGGTCACTGATCAATGTGAGGGGGCATCCAAATCTAGTGATGATGTTCTCGTAGATAAATTTAGCGGCTACCTCACTTGAACATGTGTCGACAGGTTCAGATTCAGCCCATTTAGTGACATATTCTATTGCCATGATAATATATCTTGCACCTGATCATTTGGCTGGGATAGGAAATGGTCCTATGAAATCTATAGCCCATATTTCAAATGTTAGACTAGGGTTTATAGATATCAAGGGCATCTCTGTGCTCGACAGAGGTCGACCAAGTCGTTGACATCTGTCACATCAACTGACGAAATTTTTGCAATCTTTTGTGGATTGTCGGCCACCATAATCTTGACTGTTGGATTTTATTGGCAGTTGTGTCTACTTGAAAGTGTCCTCCTACAGGTCCATAGTGTGCTTCATGCATAATTTGTTATTTCTCCTGATCATTTGGCTGGGATAGGAAATGGTCCTATGAAATCTATAGCCCATATTTCAAATGTTAGACTAGGGTTTATAGATATCAAGGGCATCTCTGTGCTCGACAGAGGTCGACCAAGTCGTTGACATCTGTCACATCGACTGACGAAATTTTTGCAATCTTTTGTGGATTGTCGGCCACCATAATCTTGACTGTTGGATTTTATTGGCAGTTGTGTCTACTTGAAAGTGTCCTCCTACAGGTCCATAGTGTGCTTCATGCATAATTTGTTATTTCTCATGGTTGAGTACACACCTTCTGAGAATGTCGTCTAACCCCATTTTGTACAAAAATCCATTGATGAGGCTGTAGGGTGCAGCCTTCATAGCTAAGATTTGTTTTTTCTTGGTGTTCAGCCCTTTTGGTGCTTGACCTGTCTCTAAGAAATGAGCTATTTCTTATAGTTCTTCGGGTACTGCTTCTATGCAAAATAGATGTGCATCCAGCAAGTCATCGTCGACTCTGGTCGGTTCCTCTCCTGTGTCTATACGTGATAGATGGTCGGGACCGACATTTAGTTTCCCTAGTCAAACAACGACTTCAAAATTAAATTCTTGAAAAATAAGTAGCCAGTGACAAATTATCCCATGATGAAGGGGTTTATTGACGAGGTATTTCAAAGCTTGATGGTCGGTGTAAAATGTGAAGGGGTTTGCCAAGAGGTAATGTCGATACTTTTGGAGGGCAAAGACCATACCTAGGGCTTCTCTTTCAGTGGTTGAATAGTTCCTTTCAGCCTTATTTAATTTTCGACTGCTATAGACTATAGGGTAATCCATCCTGTCATCCCCTGGTTGAGTCAGGATTGCTCCAATTGCTATTCCTGAGGCATTGATATGCACATGAAATTTGGTCGACCAGTTTGGAAATTTGAGTATGGGAGCTTCGACCAGTTTTCTTTTCAGTTTGTCGAAGGAGATCTGGCATTCCTTTGTCCATTTAAATTCTTGATATTCCTTTAGTATCTCTTCTAAAGGATAGGTCATATCTGAGTAGTGGCGTATGAAATTTCTATAATAGCCTGTATGGCCAAGTAACACCCTGACTTGTTTAGGGTTTATTGGTGGTTTCAGGTCGAGGATGATTTTAATTTTAGCAAAGTCGACCTTGATACCATCTTTACAGACAATATGTCCTAAGAGTATCCCTATAGGGGTCATAAAGATACACTTCTTAATGTTTAGGAAGAGTTGAATCTGTCAACATCTCTCCATCATGAGTCAGAGCCATGTGCAGTGATCTTTTAAGGTGGAGTATATAGTCCAATTATCGAAGTATACTGCCATGGTTTTATAGATATATTCTTGGAAAGTCTTGACAACAATTCGGAAAAACACTGCGGGTGCATTCTTTAGCCCAAAAGGCATAACTCTGTAAGCAAAAGAGCCAAATTCATAAAAAAATGTTGTATTATTTTGATCTTCTTTTGCTATGGGCACTTGGTTATACCTTGAGAAGCCATCTGTGAATGAATAACATTCATGGCCTGTAACTTCATTCAAGATCTCATCAGCATAGGGGGTTGGGAATGGATTTGTTAATGTTACTTTGTTAAGCTCCCTAAAGTTGACACAAATTCTCAACCTTTTCGGGTCATGTTTCTTTGGCTGTAAGACCATGAGACTTGCCCATTCAGACTGATCGATGGGGTAAATGATCCCTGCTGCTAACATGTTTTCGATTTGCTTTTTAACTATTTCTTTGTACTTATGAGCTAGTTTATAAGGTCTTTTCTTGACAGGTCGGACATCAGGTTTAGTGTCTATTTTAATTTCTCCCATCTCTTGTACTAAGCCTTTTAATTCTTTATAGTCCCTTGAAAAGACATCCTGGAACTCTCTAAGTAAGTTCATTATTTCAGTGGAATGTTGTTCATTCCAGTAGTCACCAATCTTGGCTATTTTTGGTCGGTCGACATTTGAAATGTCGACCTCCTTAGTTTTCACTTTGGCATCTAGCCACTCTGGTGCTTTGGCTTCATTGATCGGATGACTTCCTTCTGTGAACTAGGAGAAGGTGGCAGGGAAGTCGGCTGCAGTCATTCTGTCCAGATCTGGTTTGTCGGTGGTCTCAACTTTCAAGATTGAGTAAATGGGTTTTGTTGTTTCCATGTGGTTGGTCTTCCATCTGAAGCTTTTACCTTCTGTGTGTTCATTTTCTAAGTGTAAACATGTTGACTGTGATTTTGGTTCAGTTTGTATCTTGTTACAGTCCTTGATTTGTCGATGGTCTTGGGAGGGTTGTTTTTATGTCGGTTGGAGAAACTGTTTGATTTGGTGTGCTGTCCCAGCCAATTTTTCGTTTTGAGGTAGGAAATGGAAGTCTTTAATAAAATTTTCTTTGAGTTCATGCCAAAAGAAGGTTTCTCCTTTGGCTTCCTCCATCTTAAACCATTTATTAGGTAAGTCGGCTAGGGTTGAAGGAAACAAATGTGTCCAGGCTCACTCATCTTTATATCCAAGTCTTCTCCACTCCTTTTCACAAGTCTTAATATGTTCTTCTGGGTTTTGTCCTTGGGTAAAAGTAGGGATATGGGCTTGCGGGGTTAACTTCTTCCCACCAAACCGTTCGACAAAGAAAGTTGAAGCAGTTGTCCAGGTCTGAAGTTTTGACTGATGGGTATCCCACCATCTAGCTGCTTGACCTGTAAATGTTTCCACTAAGCTTTGAAGTCTGCCATGTTCTCCAATATTTTTAGATACTTTTTCGACATGCATGATTGGAGATTCTCTCTCCTTATACTTGGGAATTTGAGTAGTATGTAAACTGGTTGGTTGTAAGGTGGGTCGTTCCCTGACTTTCCTTTCAAATACTTTGGCGATAATTGATACAATGAAGCACTATCGGGTGGGTTTTTTCTGTACTTTCTGTATAGTCCAGCACCCTCTTGCTTGTGTTTCATAATTTTCCATTTCCCAATCATATAATTCAGCATCTGAATTGTAACCAATGGAGTCTTGGTCACCTATGTAAAGTTCTCCATGGATGTTGGGCTCTGTGTAGTCCGTATTGTTTTGGATCTGATACAATTGTCTGACATCGACTTCCTTATCAATCGGTTTGGTCCAAGGTGCTCCTTGGGAAGGATTAATGAGTACAATGACTTTGTGACCATTTCCTTTTAGCTTAATTTTCTCTTTGTCTAAGGATATGGAGGCTTTCATCTTCCATCCCCAAGGTCGACTGACTAGTGCTGGGAAGGAACTAGATCATTCCTTTGGGTCAATAATTTCGAAATCAACCTTAGTTGATATTCCTTTGATGGTCGTGTCGACATTTTTCCAAACCCCAATGGGTTCAATGAGACCTTGGTTGGTGAGTTTTAGGTAGATGCCTGCCTCATAGAGTCGAGGTCAGCCCATCTTTTCCCATGTATCCCGAGTCATGATGTTTACCTGAGATCCGAAATCGAGCACTACTTGTCAGATGTGGAACCCTTCAATTTCCAGGTCGACAAGTGGGTCAACATCATTTTTGTCTTTTTGGTTTAGGCCACATATGTTATTGGTTTGTTTTTTGGGATTATTACTTTTTATTTGATGCAATAAATCAATGAATTGGGCTACATATTTGTCTGTTTGAGTATGATAGATTAGTTGCTGTACCGTGTTAGGTCGATTACTAATGAGGTCTTCTTTTTGTGTGATGTCTTGAAATATGTGTGATGCTTCTTGATATGTGTGTTTTTGGGTTATAGGGTAAGGATAAGCATTTGTGTCTTTAATCTTGCTAATTTGCGGGTTATCAGGCCTTGTTTTTGTGCCTTGGCGTGTAACAATATGTAAATTCTTAGTAGTTAGCACATCATGTTTTTGTACACAAGACAAGACATTAACGTTCTTCTTTGTATTGATTTTTTCTAGCATAGTAGGACAATCCTCCAGCGAGTGATCGCCTACTCCACAATATGTATAGAATTTAAGATCAGTTCTGTCCTTGTATGGACAGTCTGCGTATCAGTGCCCTTCTTTATAACATATTAAACACTGGGTGGGTCGATGAGTTCGTATGTCATGATTCCCGAGGAATCGACCTCTTCCTCCAAACCCTTGTCGCTCATATCGTCGGTCGTCATACCTTTGTCCGTTCTGGTTGTTTGTATTGTTTTGCTCGTTGTCTTGCGCTACTGCATTCGTTTGGTAGACCGCTTGGTATTTCTAACGATTCTTCAGATTTAACTAACAGTCAGACGTGTTGTGACTTTTAGTCTCACAGATGGCACACCAAGAAGCTTTTCCATTATTCATGTTAAACGGACAATCTTTTGTAGAATGATAGCCGTGTTCCTGGCAAATATCGCAAAACACTTTGGTTTTTACAAAGTGAACATCTTGTCGACTGTATTCGTGTCGACAATTATCTTTCGTGTGTCTGACCGTGGAACATTTAGTACACCAGATTTCTTGATTCTTGAGGGTCAGTTCTTTCAAATAATTCTATACATTCTCGAGCTGTTCCTCTAACCTATGGTCTGTCGGATACATAGGTATGTCTTCATCCATTTCCACCTGCAGAGCTTTGGTCAGCGCATCTTCATATGTCTTGAACGTTTCCAGACTGATATGTCAGTGTACTTTCTATGATAATCCTACAAGGAACCATTGAATTAGTAGTTGTTCATCAATAACATAATCTAATTGGCTTAATAGGTCCTTCCAGCGTTTTTCTTAGTCACAGACTGTCTCTCCTCACTTTTGCTGTGTTGTTTTGATATTTTTGGCGGCCAGGTGCTTGGCATCTGGGGTTTTGAAGAATGATAAGAACTGCGCCTTAATCTCAGCTTTCGTTGCTTTGGGTTTCCTTTCCGAAAAGGTCATGTACCATGTCAGGGCCCTTTTTCGTAAGGCTCCTATGAACTGAGCCATCTTTCGGTCTTCATCCATCACCTGGTTTGCTTCCCAGGTCAACTTGTAGATAAACCAATGTCATCTGGGGTCTTCATCCCCCTCGTAGAGAGGAATGTGAGCTGATCCATGACCCATGTCTGAATCACTTTCACTGCTCTTAGAATTCGAAGGAGGTGGAGGTGGGGGTGGTGGTGAAAGTGGTGGGTTTATTGATATAGTCGGGCCTGCAGGGTTTTGGTCGACGGAACTTATGCTCCCGGCGGTGGTTGATTCGTCTTCGACATACAGTGGGTTGTTGTGGATTTCTACTGTCGATGGTCCACTACAACTTTGTGTGTGCAGGTCTGCTTGTTCAATTTCTTCAAAAGTTGTACTTGGCCGGGGGGGGGGAGGTGCTCCTTCCTGTGTCGGTAAGAGCAAGTGGATACTTCGGAGGGAGGGTGCTCCCTGAAACATCACCCAGTTTCCCTTAAGCGATCGATGTATGATAAGGTGTCGACCCGTGTATGTTTCATCGCCTAGTTGACTCCATATGCTGTAGTCACCAGCTCATAGTCGTAGATCATATTTGATAATAGTCTGGATTCTAGTATGTGGATTTGTCGAGGAAAGGGTTATTTCGTTGCCGGGAGCTCTTATTTGGAGAGCTTCTGGCTGCTCTATCCACACTTCTTCCTCCGTAAGGGACACCTCTTGTTCTACGCCCTCTTCCCATCTGTCATGACCCGACTCTGGCAGATTCTCTTCATAGTCATTCTCCCTAGGGTTTTGTTCATTATGCAGCCCTGCGGCTCGTTCACATCTAGCTTCCCTTCTCTTATGTATTTCATCCCTTTCGATCCTCTGTGTGTCCAACATACTTTCGTACTGTACTACTTTCTTCAGGTCCTCTATGGTCGACTTTTCATTACTGGTGACGGCTCCTCTTTTAGGCCGACTAGGATCCACTATACTCTACCTCCAACACATGACCGGATACCCCCCCATAGCCTACCCAATTCTTTTAGAAATCCTGGATAGTTCGAATCACTTTCTCAGAAACTATTCCCACTCTCTTTCTGCAATGAAATTCTCCCACTTCCTCTGCTTCTCCGCCCAGTTCGTGTTTGCTAGCTGTTCGCACAGTGGTGGTCTAGGTTCGACGATGTGGACTGCTCCATTCTCTATCAAGAATTTGAACAGCAAGGTCGGTAGGGAGCACAAGAATTGTTCAGTAAAATCTGTGTAAAATTTTGCTTCAACAGTTTCCACCGACATTCGTTCTTCGACTGCTTGCTCCTCATAGAAGTCGTCGGCGATTTTCTCAAACCACTACGACAAATTTGTTCACCCTCCTCAGAACAGTTTATCTAGCAACTGCTGTTCTTTAGTCGCGTCCGTATTTCTCATCTAGAAGCTGCTTCAACAATTGTGGCACTGATTCGACGAATTTTTCATGTGTCTCTGTGAAAAATCTTGCTTTGGCTTTAGCAATTGTTAATCTGTTTCTTCTTGCATAATTTTGCAAGTAGTTCGCAACTTTACGGTCCCACGAGTCCTTGATCTCTAGCTCTGGTATCATATGTGAGCATATATTTTAGACATGTACTACTGGCAATGAAACCAATGTTGTAATCTCACAGATCACATAAGGTTACCAATAATACATACTAAACATACATAACTATAAATCAGAGACAAGAGACAAGAACAGATAGGAAAACAGATTATATTATAGCAATGAGTTCATACAAGGCAGAGAACTGAACTGAGTTCTCGTTTTGGTTCAACAGCCTAATATATACAATGTACAGACAGTTACAAAATAACTACCTGTCGATTCGGTGAACCGACACGACTTTTAGTTTAACCGACTAATCTTCTAGTTTAGTCGGCCGACCAACTTAGTCGGCTGATCGACTAAGTCGGCCCATCGACTTAGTCGACTGATCGACTAAGTTGGTCTTCATTCAAGTCAACTTTGTGGACTTGCTCCTTCTACAAACCTCGATCTGGAGAACACCAAGTCTCTCCCTGAAGTACTCGAACTTCAGCCTAGCCAATGGCTTTGTCAATACATCAGCTATCTGTTCCTCTGTCGCAACATACTAGAGCTTCACTGCTCTTCTCTGCACCATATCCCTAATATAGTGGTACTTGATCTCAATATGCTTCGACTTGTCATGGAACACTGGATTCTCTGACAACTTGACGCAACTATGGTTGTCACAATGTATACAAGTAGCATCCAACTAGAGATCAAATATATCAGACAGTAGCTTCCGTAGCCATACTGCGTCACAACTAGATGAACAAGCTGTGACATACTCTACTTTAGATGTACTCAGTGCCACATAGGATTGCTTCCTATTAAACCAAGAGATCACACCTGATCCCATACTGAAGCAACATCCTGAAGTACTCTTCCTGTCGATGGCACTTCCTACCCAATTAACATAACCCTCCAGGTTAATCTTTTGATTCACATCATACTTGAGCCCATAATCAACTGTACCCTTCAGGTACCTCAGAACATGCTTTGCAGTAATCAAGTGAACATTTCTCGGATCTGTCAAGAACTGGCTCAAAGTGTTCACAACAAAGCAAATGTCTGGTCTCGTGTTCGTCAGGTACATCAATGACCCAATCATCTGACGACACATCATAGAATCAACCATCTCTGATGAAGCATCACTTAACAACTTCAGGTTTGATGCCATAGGTGTGGTCATGCATTCCATCATCCTGAACCTATTCAGGATCTCTACTGCATACTTCCCTTGTCCACACCTCCATGCCTAGAAAATAGTGCATCGACACATAACATGAGCATCACTGGTCTTCCACCTTCAACCTTGAAGCAAAGGTTGGAATCCACTTTACTCTCAGTAAAGCCTAGAGTCATCAGTAATCTTCCCATCCTGTCATACCATGTCGAACCTTAGATCTTCTGTAGTCACTCCCTCTGAAGCGAAGCATCATACTCCCTCTGTCTTCTGTGCTCTATGCACTGAAAACATTCTGTACCAAAGTGACAAGTAGCTTCCTATGCTACTAATATTCTATGTGACCATCTAGTGAATAGAATTGCATCTTCAACCTTGTAGCAAAGGTTAAGATCTTCATCAATCTCATCATGTATGTGTTTCAACTCTTACTGGCTGCAAATGTCTCTTCGTAGTCTGGGCCTTCCTTTTGTGAGAAGCCTTGTGCTACGAATCTTGCTTTGTATCCCACAATGTTTCCATCTACTGCATGATGGAACTATGAACTTCTCTTTAGGTCTCGATACTGCACCCTGACATCATTATTCTTGAAATGGTCTTCCCTTTCTTCTTGGTGGCTAGAAGGTTCTGTATCAATGATGTCATTGTATTCATCATATTATTCTTTGTCTTTGAACTATCGTCACTTGTTCTTCGAAACAAGTCTTCATTCTTCTTTGCTTGTAGGCGATTATGTATGCGGTCTTTCCTACAAGTCAAATGCAGTTGTATGGTTAGAAACATTTCATAAGGAATATTCATACTGGCAAATTCTTATGCATAAATATATGATCATGCAACTGCTTTAGCCAATACAACATTCATCCATATCTCACTAAAACTTTCTAGATGCCTTCCATCTCTACGAGGACAACATTGTGATTGTGCACTAATCCAATATGTCAGCAAAGAGGTTTCATTCTAGATAAGTAGCAATGGAGAGTTGTATAGCACCATGAGCTACTTACCCATCACATGCATATTAGTAGTATTTTGTCATTAATGCAAACATTCTATCATGCATAATACATCGACTAAATATAAACAAATGCATAACAAAACAATGAAATGACAATTGAATACTTATCTTTATTTGTTTTATGGGTATACTCCTTCTTGAGTCTTTAGCTTCATCGTCTTCTTCATTCATAATAGCATCATTTCTTATCCAATTGCTAAGGTGGATAAGAGGTTCTTCAAGAGTTGAGTTCTTCATATTCCTCATCGATTGAGGGATCTTCTTTGGATGGTGAGAGCTTGATCTTCAATTGCTCCCATCTTCTCTTCTCTTCTTATGATTCAAGCTTCTTCTTCTTCTCAAAGTCTGCTAAAAGTAATCACTTCCTTCTGCCACACATTCCTTGCATGAATGAATCCCATGATCTTGGGAGGCTATTCAAGGTGGCCATCACCACTTCTACATTCTTCACTTCTTCTTTTACCGCTTCAAGTTGTTCTTGATTTGAGAGACCCTTATGACTGTATGGTCTCTGCATTCTGGATCTTCACATTCTTCAACTGGTTCCTTAAGATCATCTTCTGATGTATGTTCTTCCCTTCAAATAGCTTGGTCAAGGAATCAAACATATTTGGTGTCTTTAAGGAAGACACTTGTGGTATAAGTTGATCCATGACTGAATCAACCATGATCTTCTTGGCCTTGACCAATTTATTCTTGTGTAAGGCTTCTAGCCTCATCTCCCTCTGGAACTGGAACCTCTATACTCATGTAGGTGTCCAATCCATTTTATTCAGAGAGATCAAATACTTCTATGCTTGGAAGTTGTGAACTTCACCAAGCTTATCATCAAGCTGATGTGATAGATCACTTTGAAATGAGAACCTCAAATGAAAATAGCAAAGGATTAGATCTTACCGATTTGAGGTGTCCGTCCTGGTTCCGGAGCTGGCTGATCTAGGGTTTGTCACAGAAACCCTAATTTTCAGAACTTGGAATCTTTCAAATCTGATTGGATATACAGATAGATCTCTTCAAATGGAGTTTTCCAATGTACTCCTTTTCTAAAAACAGTGGAGGGAAGCTCCCGGAACAGGAAGCCCTAATCTTCCAATTTCTTCTGCAGAAATTCCTGTTACTATTTCTATGATATCTCTGAACTTTATGCTCCTCTATGTATGAAATTTATCACTGAGGTAACCTCGCATGTATAGATCCAAAACCATAGGTTCCATCAGAATTGGTTTCACCATTTTGGATTTATGATCCTTTTCCCAAGGTGACCTGTTATAGGACTGTTCAGAATATCGAAGTTGTACGGCATTCCACGTTTCACTGGTTGATATTCTAAGTCTGATATTCTGACCACTGAAATTAAATTCCATGCCCTTTTTGGAACATCTTCAGGAATTCCATTTGGACCTCTGTATCCCAAGATATTACAATTCTCCCCAGGTATCCTATTTAGGGATGAATTCTGGAAGAGGCTGGAACCCTAAATTTGAGGTATCATATCTCCTATAATATAGCGAATCCGAGGCTTATTTTTGGAAACATTGTTAAGCAGGATTTTATCTTCGTCTTCTACAATTTTTAGCTTCTGAAACTTCGCCAACCTTGGAATATATTGACTGTACCAAAACTTATCAGTTTTAGTATTTAGGGTTTTTCCTAGCTCGGGGTCAAACTAGGGTTTGACTTTCTCGGAGTTTCACCCAACCAAATTTATTGATCCAGGTCTCTAAACTTCGGTTTTGATGAGGAGAAAAATCCTATGCTGGTCTCACTCAAAAATTCCTCTTCTGTAGAAAGCCCTAATTTCCGCATCGAAAACTGAAAATGCTCAGAATCGAATTCTGCTTCGACAGAAAGATGCACCCTTCAATGGAGAGTCAACCTAGCATGCTTTTGCTGATAGATTATGGAGAGAGACCCAAAAAGTAAGAATCCCTAGATTCTATAGCTGCACAATGTCTTCTTCTCAGTTTATCTCTGATACCATGTTATTTTTTCATCATATAAGCTAGCATTATGATCTTAGGATCTTTTCACTGAGAGAATAACAAGCACAACAATAAAACATAAGCACATCACAAGAGACAAGAGACACAAAGAGTTTTTCTTAGGGAAACCATAAAGGAGAAAACCCCACAACTTCCTCAGAGATAGAATCAGCACCAAAACAGTAAGATGCACTCCCGACAGCAGTAGTCTTCTTCTTGTCTAGTCCCAGTGTATTTCCTTCCTCACTAATGCGCCACACTTGAGTGAGTGAGTGATGTGTGTTGCAAGTGATAAATAGAGAGGATCTCACTCTCTATTTATATTCTTCCATTCAATTGAAGTGCACTCCAACATGTCGATCTCACTTAACAATTACTTACTAAAGCCGACATCTCTAGGAGTCTCTAATAACCCTAGTGCCCCACCACTTGTGGGGACTTTGCCTCCTCCGACCAATAGGAGGGTAACACAATGGTGGGGACTATTTCCCCGACTTACAATGACTCAACTAGGGTTGACTTCATTAGGATAGTCTAATAACCCAAGGGACCCACAACTATGGGTGCTTTAACCCTTGACCAATAGGAGGGTTACCCACAATGACTTGACATGACTTTCTCATTATAGAAACTTCCCGGAATAAAAATCGGGGTATGAAATGACTCAAATACATTACAATACATACCGGAATGAACATCGGGTTACAATAGATAAGAAATACAAGTGAATACATTCTGAAGTTACAATTACATCAACACGTATCAGCAATCAACCCATCCATACCTGTCACAAATAGATAATCTATATATAGTAGAAGCATCATTGGGTTGCCATCTTCAACCTTGTAGTAAAGGTTGGAATTTGCTTTACTCTTGGGAAATCCCAAACTGGATAGAAAGTTGTCAATTTTTTCGTACCATGTCCTAGGTTCCTGTTTCAAACCATACAGGACTTTCTTCAATCTACACACATGAGACTCCCTATCATGAGTCTCAAAACTGAGTGGCTGCTCCACATACACTTCCTCTTCTACTACACCATTCAAGAAAGTAGTATTGACATCCATTTGGTGTATCTTCCATTTCATCACTACAGCCAGAGCAAGTACCCATCTGATGGAAGTGTATCTGGCTACAGGTGCAAAGGTTTTGTCATTTGGTGTATGTGAGAAACCATGAGCAACAAATCTTGCTTTATATTTCTCTATACTGCCGTCTGCAGCATACCTGATCTTGTAGATCCATTTGGAAGTTACAGTTGACTTCCCTTCTAGTCTTGGGACAACATCCCAAACATCATTCTTCATGATCGATTGATACTCTTTGATCATTGCATCCTTCCATTCTTTTTCATTTTTCTGCTTCTTCATATTTGGAAGGTTATTTATCAATAAAATCACATAGTAAAACTACATAACTGGAACAGGATCTGGTCCTCTTTCTCTCTCTGATATTCTCTTCTGGAACCCCATATCTTTCTACACCTTGGATAATCTCTCGTAGCCAAGCAGGTTTCCTCTTGTGAGGATTCTTCTTCTATGGTGGATCTATAGGTCTTTTTGGTTCTTCAAATTCTCGATCTTCTTCTTGATTTTCTTCATTAATGATTGTATCATGAATTGTGGGAGCTTCTGCTTCTTCAGGTTCTTCAGCAGGTTTCTTTCTAGATTTGATGTAGGCTGAATATTCATCAAATGTTACATCCCTGCTGATGTCAATCTTCTTGATCCCTGGGAAGTATATTCTGTAAGCCTTCGAGCTTTCAGAGTATCCCACAAATATACCCTTCTTTCCTGAATGATCTAGTTTTGTCCTCTTCTCTTTTGGAATGTGTGTGTAAATTGGACAGCCGAATATTTTGAGATGGTTGAATTCTGGTTTCTTTCCAGAGAAGACTTCTTCAGGAGTCTTGTTCTCGAGTACTCTGTGTGGAGTACAGACCTATACATACACTGCTGTTCTGGTTGCTTTTGCCCAAAGATGCATAGGAAGATCTTGATCATGAAGCATAGCTCTTGCAGCTTCCATGATGGTTCTATTCTTCCTTTCTGCAATTCCATTATGTTGTGGATTATAAGGGGTGGAAAACTCCCTCTTAATCCCTGAGTCTTTGAATAACTCTTTGAATTCATTTGAAGTGAATTCTCCGCCATTGTCTGATCGAAAAGTTTTGATCTTCTTTTTTCAGTGTGGTTCTCGATCAAGGCTTTGAATTCCTTGAACTTGTTGAACACTTCATCTTTATTCTTCATGAATTAAATCCATGTCTTGCTAGAAAAGTCATCAATAAAATAAACATAGTACACATACCCGCTTAGTGAGCTTGATGACATTGGTCCACATACAATGGAGTGGATGATTTCCAAGATTCCTTTTGCTTTTCTCTCACTACTTGGAAATGTCTTCCTTGTGTTCTTTCTTTTTGCACATCCTTTGCAAACCCATTCATGTTTTTCTTGAATTTCTGGAAGGCCTTCAATAGCTTTGCTTGCAAGTGGTAGTGCTCTATAATGCACATGTGCAAGCCTTCTATGCCAAAGTTCATTTGGTTCTACTGTGTCATGAACCAAATATTGATCTGGTTGGCCCTTCAACTTTTATATACCTCCTTCTTGTTCTCCAATAACTATTGCATCATCAAAAGTCTTTCCCTTTGGCCACATAAGAACTTGGCCATCTACAAAAGCAACCCTCATTCCTTTTGCATCCAATGCAGATATGGAGAGGAGGTTCTTCCTTAGTCCTGGAAAAAATGATACATTCTTCTTCTTTAAATACTTTCTAGAGTCGAGTTTATAGGAGGATTCACCACTACCTTTTATTGGATACTGGTAGTCATCCTGAAGTTTCACCTTGTGAGGTGACTCATGTTGAGATAGCTTCACAAATGATTCTTTGAATCCTGTCATGTGCTTGGAAGCACCACTGTCTATGAGCTAATCATTTATTTGATGTGAAATAGTTACCCTGAGAGTGGATATTAGTACATATTCTTCCTCACTTGAAGAATCATCACTTTCTTGTCTGATTCTCTTTGTAGAAGGTTCATCATCCTCTGCAGCATGAGCATGATGTATTCTCTTGTTTCCCTTCTTCTTTAGGTTTCTTTTGTTAGGGAAGAATTTGGATTTGTGTCCTTTCTCATCACATGTGTAACATCTAATAGTAGTCAGATCTTTTCTAGAGTGTGAGATCTTACCTTTGGAGTGATGATGGCTCCTTCTGGTTTTCTTGGAGTGAACTCAGAGAGCTTTATCTTAACTTCCCATCTTCTCTTCTTTGGGCTGCTATCCAAGCTTCTTCTTGAGATAATTCTTCCCACAGTCTACTGAACTTGACTAACTTCTTTCTGGCATAGATCCCTTGAATAAAAGAGTCCCATGATCTAGGGAGACCATTCAAGGCGGTCATCACAATCTCTACATTTTCCACTTCTTCATCTACTCCTTCCATCTGCTCCTTTATTTGAGAAACCCTTGTAAATTAAGACTGAATAGTCTCAGCATTCTGGATCTTCACATTCTTTAATTGGTTGCTCAGAGTCATCTTCTTGTTTATGTTCTTCCCTTTAAACAATTTGGTTACGACATCAAACATAGCTTTAGGTGTCTTGAGGGAGGACACCTGTGGTATGAGGTGATCCTTGATAGAATCAGTAATTATTCTCTTTTCCATAACCAACTTCTTCTTATGCAAGGCCTTAGCCTCATCTCCCTGTGGAACTGGAACCTCCTCATTGATATAGGAGTCCAACTCATTTTCTTCCAGGACCAGGGAGATCCTATACTTCCAGGCTCAGAAGTTATTAGCTCCCTCAATATTTTCATCAAACTTGGTATGATTAGACATCTTAAACTGAGAAAATCAAATGGAAATACAAAAGATTTAGATCTTACCAGGTCAAGATGTCGGATCTAGATTTGGAGCTGAAATCTTGTAGTGTTGGTTCAGTAGAAAATTAGGGTTTTACTTTTCTAGAGTTATGTCCAACCAAATGCTTTGAATTTGATCCCTAACTTTGATTTTGGGAAGGAGATCAATCCAGGCCTGGGCTCACTGAAAAATTTCTCTTCTGTGAAAAGCCCTAATTTTCGGCAGTGGTGTCGGGTCCAAAACTGAAAAACCTCAGAATTGGATTCTGCTTTGACAGAAAGATGTGCCCTAAGGAGGAGATTTATTCCACCTTACTTTTGCTGAAAATATATGGAGGAAGGTACACAAACTAGGAAGCCCTAGTTCCCACAGCTGCACAATGTCTTCTTCTCAGGTTAGCTCTGATACCATGTGAGAATTTCATCATTAAGCTAGCATTATATTAGGATCTTTAGCTAAGAGAATAACAATCACATCAATTGAACACAAGATACAATGAACACAGTGTTTATCCTTGGGGAAACCATAAATGGTGAAAACCCCACAACTTCCTCAGAGATAGAATCAACACCAAAAGTAGAACCCCAAACAGTAAGTGATCTCCCAACAGCAGTAACCTTCTTTCTATCTAGCCCTAGTGTCTTCTTCTTCCTCAACTATGCGCTACACTTGAGTGTGTATGAGTTGTGTGATAAATAGAGAGTCCAAATCTCTATTTATACTAATTTAGACATGACTAAAACCCTACTAGGGCTGACCTCACTAGGAGAGTCTAATAACCCTAGTGACTTGAAACTGCGGGGACTTTAACCCTTAGACAATAGGAGGGTTACCCACAATGACTTGACACGACTTGTTTACATTATATCCTTTCCCAATAGGAACATCGGGGGATGACATAACTCAAGTACATCTCAAAATAAACATCAGGTGAAAATATATAAGAGATACAAGTGAAATACATTCTGAAGTTACATATACATCAACACACCCTCTTAACTAGGAAGGTATTCTTTCGACACAATTTTCAGCACAAGTCTTCTTCTCTGTATCTTCTGGATCATCATTAAGTCCTCATCATCTTCAAGTATTCTTCATCTTCAAGTCATCTTCATCTTTAAGTGATATTCATCATCGGATCTGGATCATCACTGGACATCATCACTGGATCTAGATCATCACACGATTTGGATCATCACTACTGGATCATCATCACTGGATCTAGATCATCATCATTGGATCTGGATCATCACTGGGTCATCATCACAGGGGCTATCTCTTGTTTCTTCTATTCATAGGAACCTATACAGAGCCAGTCCCTTTTCATATTGGATGTATCATCACAGAGCTAGTCCTTTTTCATATTAGATGTGGCATCACAGAGCTAGTCCTTTTTCATACTAGATGTGGTATCACAGAGCTGGTCCTTTTTCATACCAGATGTGGAACCTAATCATAGCTAGTCTTTTTTCATGCTAGATGAGTCTTCACAGAGCTAGTCCTTTTTCATACTAGATGTGGCATCACAAAGCTAGTCCTTTTTCATACCAGATGTGGAACCTACTCAAAGCTAGTCCTTTTTCATAGTAGATGAGTCTTCACAGAGCTAGTCCTTTTTCATACTAGATGTGGCATCACAGAGCTGGTCCTTTTTCATACCAGATGTGGGACCTACATAGGAAGATTCCATATGTAGTCTGCCACACCTCCATACTTAGAAAATAGTACATCATACCCAAGTCCTTCATTCCAAACTCGGCAGCAAGCTTTATCTTCATATCAGCAATCAACCCATCCATACCTGTCACAAACAGATCATTTATATATAGTAGAAGCATCACTGGGTTACCATCTTCAACCTTGTAGTAAAGGTTGAAATCTTCTTTACTCTTGGTAAAGCCCAAACTTGATAGAAAGCTTTCAATTCTGCCGTACCATGTCCTAGGTGCCTATTTCAAACCGTATAGGGATTTCTTCAATCTACACACATGAGACTCCCTATCATGAGTCTCAAAATCGAGTGGCTGCTCCACATACACTTCCTCTTCTACTACACCATTCAAGAAAGCAGTCTTGACATCCATTTGGTGTATCTTCCATTTCATCACTGCAGCCAAAGCAAGTATCGATCTGATGGAAGTGTATCTGGCTATAGGTGCAAAGGTTTCTTCATAGTCTATTCCTTCTTTCTGTGAGAAACCACGAGCAACAAATCTTGCTTTATATTTCTCTATGCTACCGTCTGTAGCATGCTTGATCTTGTAGATCCATTTGGAAGTTACAACTGACTTCCCTTTTGGTCTTGGGACAACATCCCAAACATCATTCTTCATGATCAATTGATACTCTTCGATCATCGCATCCTTCCATTCTTTCCGTTCTTCCACTTCTTCATATTTGGAAGGTTCTTTATCAATAAAATCACATAGTAAAGCTACATAACTGGAACATGATATGGTCCTCTTTCTTTCTCTGATATTCTCTTCTGAAACCCCATATCTTTCTGCACCTTGGCTAATCTCTCGTAGCCAAGCAAGTTTCCTCTTGTGAGGATTCTTCTCCTGTGGTGGATCTACAGGTCTTTGTGGTTCTTCAAATTCTTGATCTTCTTCTTGAGTTTCTTCATTCATGATTGTATCATGAATTCTGGGAGCTTCTGCTTCTTCAGGTTCTTCAGCAGGTTTCTTTATGGATTTGATGTAGGATGAGTATTTGTCAAATGTTACATCCCTGCTGATGTCAATCTTTCTGAACCTTGGGAAGTATATTCTGTAAGCCTTTGAGCTTTCAGAGTATCCCACAAATATACCCTTCTTTCCTGAATGATCTAGTTTTTTTCTCTTCTCTTTTGGAATGTCTAAGTACATTGGACAACCGAATATTCTAAGATGGATGACTTCTAGTTTCTTACCGGAGAAGACTTCTTTAGCAGTCTTGTTCTTGAGTACTCTGTGTGGAGTACGGTCCTGTACATACACTGCTGTTCTGGCTGCTTCTGCCCAAAGATGCATAGGAAGATCTTGATCATGAAGCATAGCTCTTGATTCCATGATGGTTCTATTCTTCCTTTATGCAATTCCATTCTATTATGGATTATAAGGGGTGGACAACTCCCTCTTAATCCCCGAGTCTTTGTATAACTCTTTGAATTCATTTGAAGTGAATTCTCCACCATTGTCTGATCGAAAAATTTTGATCTTCTTTTTAGTGTGGTTCTCGATCAAGGCTTCAAATTCCTTGAACTTGCTGAACACTTCATCTTTATTCTTCATGAAGTAAATCTATGTCTTCCTAGAAAAGTCATCAATAAAAGAAACATAGTACACATACCCGCTTAGTGAGCTTGATGACATTGGTCTGCATACATTGGAGTGGATGATTTCCAAGATTCAAGTTTTTCTTTGCTCTCACTACTTGGAAATGTTTTTTTTTTGTTCTTTCCTTTCGCACATCCTTTGCAAACCCCTTCATGTTTTTCTTGAATTTCTAGAAGACCTTCAACAACTTTGCTTGCAAGTGGTAGTGCTCTGTAATGCACATGTGCAAGCCTTCTATGCCAAAGTTCATTTTGTTCTACTGTGTCATGAACCAAATATAGATATGGATGTCCCTTCAACTTGTATAGACCTCCTTCTTGTTCTCCAATCACTATTGCATCGTTAAAAGTCTTTCCCTTTGGCCACATAAGAACTTGGCCATCTACAAAAGCAACCCTCATTCCTTTTTCATCCAATGGAGATATGGAGAGGAGGTTCTTCTTTAGTATTGGAACAAATAATACATTTTTCATCTTTAAATACTTTCCAGAGTCTAGTTTATAGGAGGATTCACCACTACCTTTTATTGGATACTAGTAGTCATCCCGAAGTTTCACCTTGTGAGGTGACTCATGTTCAGATAGCTTCACAAATGATTCTTTGAATCTTGTCATGTGCTTGGAAGCACCACTATATATGAGCCAAGCATTGATTCCATGTGAAACAGTTCCCGTGAGAGTGGAGATCAGTACATATTCTTCCTCACTTGAAGAATCATCACTTTCTTGTCTGATTCTCTTTGTAGAAGGTTCATCATCCTCTGCAGCATGAGCATGATGTCTTCTCTTGTTTCCCTTCTTCTTTAGGTTTCTTTTGTTAGGGAATAATTTGGATATGTGTCCTTTCTTGTCACATGTGTAACATCTAATAGTAGTCAGATCTTTTCTACAGTGTGAGATCTTACATTTGGAGTGATGTTGGCTCCTTCTGGTTTTCTTGGAGTGAACTATGAGAGCTTGATCTTCACTTCCCATATTCTCTTCTTGAGCTGCTATCCGAGCTTGTTATTGAGAGAATTATTCCCACATTCTACTGAACTTGACTAACTTCTTTCTGGCATAGATCTCTTGAATGAAAGAGTCCCATGATCTAGGGAGACCATTCAAGGTGGTCCTCACAATCTTTGCATTTTCCACTTCTTCATGTACTTCTTCCAGCTGCTCCTTGATCTAAGAAACCATCATAAAGTAAGATTGATTAGTCTCAACATTCTATATCTTCACATTCTTCAATTGGTTTCTCAGATTCATCTTCCTGTTTATGTTCTTCCCTTAAAAAAATTTGGTTAGGGCATCAAACATAGCTTTAGGTGTCTTGAGGGAAGACACCTGTGGTATGAGGTGATCCTTGATAGAATCGACAATGATTCTCTTTTCCATAACCAACTTATTCTTATGCAAGGCCTTAGCCTCATCTCCCTCTGGAACTGGAACCTCCTCATTGATATAGAAGTCTAACTCATTTTCTTCTAGGACGAGGGAGATCCTATACTTCTAGGCTCAAAAGTTATCAGCTCCCTCAATATTTTCATCAACGTTGGTATGATGAGACATCTTAAACGGAGAACCTCAAATGGAAATACAAAATATTTAGATCTTACCAGGTCAATATGTTGGATCAAGATTTGGAATTGAAATCCTGTAGTGCTGGTTCAGTAGCAAAATAGGGTTTTACTTTTTCGGAGTTCTATCCAACCAAATGGTTTGAATTTGATCCCTAACTTCAATTTTGGGGAGGAGATCAATCCAGGCCTAGGCTCACTAAAAAATTCATCTTCTGTGAAAAGCCCTAATTTTCGGTAGTAGTGTCAGGTCCAAAAATGAAAAACCTCAGAATTGGATTCTGCTTCGATAGAAAGATGCGCCCTAAGGAGGAGAGTTATTACACCTTTATTTTGTTGAAAATATATGGAGGAAGGTCCACAAACTAGGAATCCCTAGTTCCCATAGCTGCACAGTGTATTCTTATCAAGTTAGCTCTGATACCATGTTAGAATTTCATCATTAGGCTAGCATTATATTAGGATCTTTAACTAAGAGAATAACAAGCACATCAATCACACACAAGAGATAATGAACATAGTGTTTATCCTTGGGGAAACCATAAATGGCAAAAACCACACAACTTCCTTAGAGGTAGAATCAACACCAAAAATAGAACCCAAAATAGTAAGTGATCTCCTGACAGCAGTAACCTTCTTTCTATCTTGCCCTAGTGTCTTCTCCTTCCTCAACTATGCGCTACACTTGAGTGTGTATGAGTTGTGTGATAAATAGAGAGTCCAACTCTCTATTTATACTAATATTGACATGACCAAAACCCTACTAGGGTCGACCTCACTTGGAGAGTTTAATAACCCTAGTGCCCTAGAACTGCGGAGACTTTAACCCTTAGGCAATAGGAGGGTTACCCATAATGACTTGACATGACTTGTTTACATTATAGAATTTCCTGATAGGATTATTGGGGCATGACATAACTCAAGTACATCCTGGAATAAACATAGAATTACAATATATAAGAGATAAAAGTGAAATACATTCCAAAGTTACATATACATGAACACTCCCTCTTAACTAGGAAGGTATTCTTTCGACACAATTTTCAGCAAAATTATTCTTCTCTGTATCTTTTGGATCATCATCGAGTCCTCATCATCTTCAAGTCTTCTTCATATTCAAGTCATCTTAATCTTCAACTCATATTCATCATCAGATCTGGATCATCACTAGATCTGGATCATCACTGGATCTGGATCATCACTGCTGGATCATCATCACTGGATTTGGACCATCATCACTAGATTTGGATCATCACTAGATCTGGATCATCACTGGGTCATCATCATGGGTGCTATCTCTTGATTATTATCGTCATAGGAACCTATACAAAGCCAGTCCTTTTTCATATTGGATGTATCATCATACAGCTAGTACTTTTCATACTAGATGTGGCATCACAAAGCTATTCCTTTTTAATACTAGATGTGGCATCACAAAGCTCATCCTTTTTCATACCAGATGTGGAACCTACTAAGAGCTAGTCCTTTTTCATACTAGATGAGTCTTCACAGAGCTAGTCCTTTTTCATACTAGATGTGGCATCATAGAGCTTGTCCTTTTTCATACCATATGTGGAACCTACTCAGAGCTAGTCCTTTTTCATACTAGATGAGTCTTCACAGAGCTAGTCCTTTTTCATACTAGATGCGGCATCATAGAGCTGGTCCTTTTTCATACCAGATGTGGGACCTAATCAGAGCTAGTCCTTTTTCATACTAGATGAGTCTTCACAGAGCTATTCCTTTTTCATACTAGATGTGGCATCATAGAACTAGCCCTTTTTCATGCTGGATGTGAGATCATCACATACACCTGACAATGGAAGGAACCAATCCTCTCACCATGTCATAGCTCTTATATCCGACCATGGAAGGAACCAATCCTCTCACCATGTTAGAAGGGAACAAAACTTATATCTGACCATGGAAGGAACCAATCCTCTCACCATGTCAAAAGGGCTCAGCACGGACACATCACTTCCTCTTTGGAGGAATATTGATCTGGAGAACACTAGGAGGGTTACCCTTAGACAATAAGAGGGTTACCCACAATGACGTGACATGACTTGTTTACATTATAGACTTTCCCGATAGGAACATCGGGGCATGACATAACTCAAGTACATCCCGGAATAAACATCGGGTTACAATATATAAGAGATACAAGTGAAATACATTCCAAAGTTAGATATACATCTATAGCTTTTACCACCCCCTGGGGCACTTTCATGTATGCTAAAATGCCATTTGGCTTGATGAATGTTGGGGATAAAGTTTCAGAGAGCCATGGACTTAGCTTTTGAAGGATTGAAAGATAAATTTGTGCTTATGTACCTGGATGACCTAACTTTTTACTCTCACATCCATCATGACCATTTGCAGCACTTGAGGAGGGTATTTTTGAAGTGCAGGAGGTTTGGGTTATCACTCAACCCTAAGAAGTCCCAATTTGCACTCAGTGAGGGGAAACTCCTAGGTCACATAGTCTTAGCTTAAGGTGTAAGGATTGATCTGGTAAGGGTGGAAGCAATCCATAAGTTGTCCATACCTAGGTCAAAAAGGGATATTCAGTCCCTTTTGTGTAAGATAAATTTTGTTAGGAGGTTCATCCCTAATTTCTCTAAGCTGGTAAAGTACATAACATCTATGTTGAAAAAGGATGCAGAAATAAAATGGAATGACCAGGAAAGGATCTTTTTTGAAGACATCAAGAAGGCTATCATGGAAGCCCCAACCCTGATTAGTCCGGAGTATACCAGGAGTTTTTATATCTTCTCCTTTGCATCCTATGACACAGTGGTAGCTGTGCTATTACAAAAAGATGATGAGGGTCTTGATCATCTAATTGCATTCTTCAGCAAGACATTGACGGATGCTGAGCTGAAGTATGATCCAATTGAGAAACAGGCCTAGGCTCTCATCAAGTCATTGAAGACCTTCAGGATTTACATTCTCCATGCAAAATTTCTTGCCTATGTCCATTTAGCTACTGTGAAGGATGTTTTGACTTAGCCTAACATTGATGGAAAGCGAGATAAATGGATTTCCAAGCTCATTGAGTTTGATATAGAGGTGAATCTCACTAAGATAGTAAAAGGAATAGGTCTGGCCAAAATCATGGCTAAAGAAAACTGTGAACTAATGGGGATAAATTTCACTTGCGTTAATTCAGCAAAATTACAAACTATAGTAGCAACAGAAGTAGTTCAGGATTAGAATGACATTCAACCAGTGGTTGAAAACTTGTCTTCATGTGATTGGTACTCAGGTATCATTCATTTTCTGCAGAAATTAAAAGTTCCTCCTGGTATCACTCTTAATCAAGCACAAGCTCTTAAACTAAAGTCTGTTAAATTTTGCATAGTTGATAAACTGATGTACTGGAAAGCTCTGTCTAGGGTTTTGTTGAGATGTCTAGATAAAGAAGAATCAGATCAGGTCATGCATCACTTTCATTCAACCACATGTCGGGGGCGTCATTATTGGAATACCACAACCCACAAGATCTTGAGGGCAGGGTACTATTGGCCAATCCTTTTTGCTGATGTGTGTACTTTTGTGAGGGCCTGTGACCAATGCCAAAGATTTATAGGGAAGCAACAGCTTAAATCCTTTCCCCTTAGGCCTATTGTGGTGAATGGGCCTTTCTAGCAATGGGGTCTAGATTTCATAGGTGAAATAAATCCATCCCCCAGTGGGCAGCATAAATGGATCCTAGTAGCCATAGACTACTTTACCAAGTCGATAGAGGCAATACCCACCAGGAATGCCAGTCATCAGGTCATCATGAAGTTTTTATATGAGAATATCTTTATCAGGTTTGGCTACCTAGTAAAGTTAGTGACTGATAATGCAGTAGCTTTCAAAGTCAAGGAATTGGCTAATATGTGTGATTCAATGGGCATTCAGCTGGTGCATTCCACATCCTATTATCCTCAAGGAAATGGTCTGGTTGATTCATTCAACAAAATCCTAGTCAGGATCATCAGAAAACTGTTGGAGACAAATAAGAAAAGCTAGGGTTCTAAGCTAAAGTTTGTTTTATGGACTGATAGGGTAACATACAAAATATCTATAGGGACTTCTCCATTCAAATTAGTTTATGGTACTGAGGCCATTTTTCCCATTTAGCTCATTCTGCTATTGGAAAAATTCCTTTAGAAGGAGGAAGATGAACCAAATGATATGGTAAGGAGGATGATGGATTTCGTGGAGTTACAACAAGTCAGGGAACAAGTGATAGGAAAATCAGAAGCCCATCAATAGAGGATCAAGGTCATGTGGACAACTTTCAGGTTGGAGACTGGGTCCTAAAGTGGGATACTGTTAGGTAGGACAAGGGAAAACATGGAAATTTTGACTCTTTGTGGATTGGCCCTTTTGTGATAGCTCAGGTACAGAAGAATAACACCTTCAAATTGTAGAATATGGAAGGTGAAGAGGTCGTTGATGGCCCAGTGAATGGGCATTTTCTGAAACTTTACTTTATTTGAGGCTCTGAGGCCTTGCTATTGTAAATTATTAGTTAGTAGGTTGTTTTTTCTTACATAATAAACTACATGCCCAATGGAACAATAAATGATAGTGTTAAGTTTTTAGTTGTTTTCAATGAAAGGAATTTTGGTCTGGGTTCTTGGGACATCACAAGGAGGTTCCCATCCCCAAGTAGGAGCCAGATGATATCTCCCAAAATAAATTTATTTTGATAGTATGAAGAATTTGAGTCATGTTATGAAATATTTAAATATGACTAACAAATTGAAGGTCTCTGGTTTTTCTATGGTTGAAGCAATTGGAAGTTTTAGCTTTCGGTGGCTTAGGTGGGGTTCTTAACAGCTCATTAGCTACCGAAAGGCTTTGTTTTGGCAGCTAACAGTGTAATGCAGGATAAAGGTTAACTACCAACAGCGGGAATGATCAAGTAAATGGTAAAAGCACTTTCGGTGGCTTAGGTGAGACTTCAAACAACTCATTAGCCACTGAAAAGTGTTGGTTTCAACCGAAAGCAAGAAAAAAAGATTTGGGGGGAAAGCGATGTCGGTGGCTTAGGGGAAATCTCTGATGTTTCATTAGCCACTGAAAGGCTTGTCTTTCAGTGGTTAAAAGGGATATCCAAAGACAACACTATCCGTCAAAAGCCAAGTTTTACAGTGCCATTGGGAAAACGGTTTCGGTGGCTTGGGAGAAAAGCTCAGCATTTCATTAGGCAACGAAGGCCTTGTTTTTGGTGGCTAGCAGAAAAATTCCTGATAGCCCTTAACTACTGAAAACGTAAAAAGAAGAAACGGTTAGAAACCTATCAAATCAAATCATGTCAGTAAAACAACGATAATTAAAGGGTGATAAACCACCGAAAGGAGAGGAGGCTGCATCAAGGCACGAGGAAATGAGTGCGAAGGTCATTGTTAAACTAATAAGTACTGATGTGATTTGAAACCATCCTTCTCCCTCCATTTGTCCAAAGAACTGTAGAAAATCCCCAATGGGTATCCAGGTTGATTTTAACATGATTGATGGGAAAGGAGTCTCTAAAATATCAACTAGAGCCATCACCCTCTGACCTAAGCATCAATCATGCAGTTGAAAGCCCTTATAATTAGTGCCCATTCTTCAATACACTCCACCTTCAACTTTAGCATTTCTCACCGCCAGAAAACCATCTCTGAGAAGCAGCCTGCTCAAAACACTATCCCACAGAACTTGAATTGATTGTTGCAGGTATCCAGGAGTGACATTCAGTAAATGAAGAAGGGAGGGCCTTCTCTCAAGCAAGAGTTGGGAGACATCAGCTACTTGGAGGCGCATCTAGAAGTATGTCAATTTTTCAAGGATGCTGGCTCCTATAGGTTTTGTGAAAAGATTCAAGGTTTACACCAGCAGGTGGCTAAGGCATTTGCTCTCTCTTTCGATGGCTCCAAGGTAGTCATAGGCAAAGAATAATTCTTGATAGATGAAACGCTAATTACTGAAGTGACTGAACTTACTAACACAGGAGAGAAGTGGTTTAAAACAACCATACCAAAGGATGTAGAGTTTAGAACTTACATGAAGCCTAAACATAGAGGGGTGGTGTGGAAGAAAATTGTACCATCTTCCTGGCTAGAAGAGAGGTGGCAACAACTGCTGAAGGCCATTGTGGTCTACATAACATGTGAAGGGAGATACAAGGGAGATACAACAGGGCCATGGTTTACCATTTTAAATTGATGAACCACTTCATAGGGAAAAGCCCACTGAATTTTCCTTTCTACTTACGTAGGATCTTGGAAAAAATGGCACACCAAGTGAAGGCTCAACCAACCAAGATTGCTGGAAGACTGTCTCATCATGGTCTTATCCAACTTATGATCCAAGAATTGCTGAAGAGGAGAAATATGGCATGGGATTATTTCTTATTTTGGAATGGTTTTGAAATAGGCTTGCAGCTAGAAGAAAAGGGGAAGTCTCTTGCTAAAAAGTCTATCACACTAAGAAGTGGGAAAAAGAAGAGAAGGGCTATATCCCCAGCAACAGCAGAACATCCTCCTTCCTCTTCCAAAGACAAGAAGATCAAAAGAAACTTGGATTTCAATGAAAAGGGCCAAGAAGTTACAACACACAGTGAGAACATATTGAACCTTCCCTACTTAGATTCAGAAGAGGAAAAAGAGGAAGGTGCAGACCTAACATTGCAAGTTGTAGCAGAGATTGAAGAACTCCCGTCACCTACACTGAAAGAGCAAGATGAACCAGCTGAGAAGGCTTCCTCTAGCAAGCCCAAGACTGAGAGGATAAATCAGTTGCTGAGGAAAGTGTATGAGATGGATATTTTAGAAAGGGAGATAAAGAATAATAATGCTACATTGACCAGTAGGAACAAACTACTGCATAGCTCTTACCTAGAGCTAAGAGAAAGGTACGCTTTCCTAAAATGACTAAAGAAAAGATACTTGAAAGACAACACAAGGCTGTATAGAATGATTAGGCTTCAAAGACTGCATATGAAGGAGGCCAAGCTAAATCCTAGCACTCACCTCACATTGGAAATCCTAGCTAAAGCTGCAGTAAGCCTTTAGCCTCCAAAAACAAGCGAGGCTATTGTTAACCTTCCTAAGATAGAGCCCGCTGAAGAAGAAATCTAAGCAGACAAACATGAAAGAACAATTTTGGAGGTGGCTTAAGAATTTTTGAAGAACAGAGCTCTCAGTGGCTTAGGCAGATGCCAAGGCATTTCATTAGCCATCGAAAGCACTACTTTTGGCAGCTAACAGTTTCGATATTTTGGCCTTTTAACCACTGAAAGCAAAAAGAGGCATAAGATCAAATTTTGACACAAAGGACTAGTTTTGGGTGAACATGAATAGCTCAGGGACAAAGTATAAAGATGAACAATGCTGAATAAATCATAAGGGAAGGTATGATACAGTTTTGTTGTGACATAAAGGAAGAAATGGTCACCATAACTTAACTGTCAAAGTGAAATAGTGACTTAACTAGCAGAGGACCAGTGGTAGTGATTTCTAGTACTTACTTTAGTTATTAGAAGGTTCAAACAGTGAACAAATTATACAGTTAGTTAGACTAGTAGTTAAATTAGGGTTTTTTGACCTAATTATGCAAAAACATTTATTTTGTCTAGTTTTAGTAAATCAGATCCAATTTTTCAGGATCTAAATATTTTTGTAAAGGCTATAAATCCTAAGACTTATTTGATTGAAAGGGTTCGACTTTGGGGACTTGTAGACCATTGTTATTGTCAAGCTTCTCATATTGCTCATGACCTAATATATGCTCTTTTGTTATCATATGTTCAACTTCCATTTTCTATCGATTCTGTGCTTATGCTTGAATGTGTTATTCAATTTTTATTTAGGTTAATTGATGTCTAATAGCTGTCATCCTATTGGTATATTGATGATTTGAATTATAAGTGCTTTCCTTGTCATGATTAGCCATTTATATATATCTATTTTATGTATGAATATGCTAGCATGATAAGTTCTCCATCTCTGCACCATATTGTCAACCTTTGAACAGTGGTAATTAGAATCCTTATCCTTGATTGAGTTTCATGCATGTCTTGAGAGTGTGAGGTACTATTGGTCACCTGACTTGATCCACTTAGAAAAACATAAAAACATTTAAGTTACCAGGAATCCTCGAACTGCAACATAGAGGAGTTTCCTGGAGTGATAACACGGTGTGTATTCCGCATCATCTTGATCAAAGCCACCATCACTATCATTTTTTTCTTCATATTCATCTGAGTGGAGTGAATGGTTATCTTACATGACACCCCCTTCATTGTTTGGGTCATCATCTTGGCCAATTCCTTGGCTGTTCCTTGGTTATATCCTAGGTTCATTTCCACATCGGCCGGGATGTGCCATTCCTCAAGCAAATCCTAGATTATAGTTTCCACATCCTCATCGACAATCATAAATGTCGCTGGGTGCTCCTGCTTCACTGGATCCTGCCATGGCTCAACGATAATATTATGAATACTAGCCTGAAAGTTTATAAAAGGTGAATACCTTTGGACTATCATAGCTTTCAGTTGGTGTTGTAGTTTGATTATGTCCCACAATGCCTCCCTATGTAGAAATAAATCTATATTCTTGTCCTCTCATATCCGGTCTTCCTTGTCCTCCTAGAGGTACTAATACTTTGCAACATGGAAAAGTACTAGGACATCCTACGGCTAATAATATGGTGGGTCTGACCAAACCACAAAAGAAATTAAAATTAGGAGATAGGATGTGATGTCCCAAGTATGGTGTACATCCCTTAACACTCTTCAATTATATAAATTATATTAAAATTTCTGAACTTGAATTAATTTACATAATGACTTCTCGGACTGGGAAAATAAGGGGTTTCTTCTGGGAAATTTTGCAAGAAAAAGGAGTGAGAAGTGGAAAAAAAGATAAGATATGTCAGACATGGAATTTCCTCTCCCATAAAAAATTTAGATCTGGTGCCATTTAGGGTTCAGATTCCACACTCCAGAAACCTACTACCACGCTTCTGGGTAGCCAAACCGTGAAACTAAGGAGAGTAGTTCGGTCTGTTTCAACCAGGGGATTTTGGAAACTTGCAGAGGTTTGTTCCAGAATTAATATATCATAAATAAAGGTTTATTAATTTTAATAACATATCATAGGAAAAGTAAAATATTCTACAAGTTGTAAAGGTGAGACTAGCTCGTCGGGTAGCTCACTAGCTCCATATTCAAGCCTTTACAAATAGGGTAAGGGAGGTTCAGATTATCTACTTTGGAATTGGGGGAATTATATATGTCTGTTAATGACTCATCATAAAAATAATGGAGTTATTTGGCGTCATACAAGTCTAAATATGGGAGTTACAATAAAACTAGTTATTTTCCAATGCAAATCTAGACTAGGTCGACTTAAAATGAGTAAATATCAGCCATTTCGAATCAAATTTGAATAAAAATTGTAGAGAATGTTTATGATATCATATTAAATCCAATAAAATTGAAATTACTTTCANAACACTCTCTTCAACATTGTGCATCATTACAATGTATTTTATTGACATAATACAAGGAAGGGCATGGAGGTTTGAACCCTTAGATATTGAAAAATCTTGGACCTGTTAATGAAATATGATGTATAGTAATGGATGGCTGTATGCTGCTAACAAATCCTAAATCAACTCAGAGAGGCTGCTCCATAGCTCCAATGTAACCTGCAATGAGAAGGGGAAAAGAGGGGAAGAGGAGAGAAGGAATGAGAACCTTGGGGCACATCTCCCAAGAACCTGAGGCACAAAATTCAGCAAGGAATCCTTAGCTTCATAAAAATCAACATAATAAACATCCAAACTAAGAAATGGATCTCCAATTGTCTTTAAATAAACTTGGGTGACTTGTTGATCAATTCAATCACTTGTTAAGCAAGTTACCACTTGCTAAACCCTAACCCTAGCCACAAATTCACCCTCCTTGAGTAAATTAACATGTGTAAGAAAATAAGTATGTTTCCATTTAATACACCTTCATCAAATTTGGTAACATTGCTTTCCTTGACCCATAGTTTCTATTTTTCCTTATGACAGCTTTTCTTGGCTTTCCTATTTTTATGACTGAACTCCAAGAAAGGAAAGTGCACCCTCCTTTGTCAATTGTTGCCTCTTTTGTATTTGACTGATTTTGTCATATATTTTGGCACTTTCCCTTTTCTTGTCTGGTTTATTTTGTCATACAGTTTCTAATTTTCCCTTAGCATGTTGACTTGCCCAAGTGGCCCTCCTATTAATGGAAACTTATTTTCCACCTAATTAATTGGATAATAATATTTAATGACAATTAATATACCAAGTACATGCCTCCTAAGTGAAATTTAAATAAAATATCCTAGGTTAATTTAATTAATGCATCCTTTGACCCCCTTAGTGCTAGGAAAGGTCAACACTTCTAGAAATCAAAATGTAGGGATATGACAGTCCTCTCCTCCCAAGTATGCTTGTTCTCAAGAAGAAGAACCATAGAGTGCTGCAAATTTGTCCACCATATTTCTTCTGCACCACTCTGATCATAGTAATTTCCCTTATACCACTTTCTTTAGAAAAATTTCTAACCCAGTTAAGGTAGTTGAGTAGAATTCCCAGATCCCACTGCCTTCTCTATAACGACCCATATTTTGCTGCCACCTTTTGAACTATGTCATTCCTAAGAATGCCGAGATCCCATGGTTTTATCTGCCTCCTTCCACCCATCAGTATAAAAAACAAAATTTTATCATTGTAGAGGATGAAAATGAGGTTATGAAAATCATACCACCATACTGGAAGCTCATCTCTCCCCATGCCAAACTGAAATTTTTTTAAACTCTCCCACCAAACATGGAATTCCTTAATGCGGGACCAAATCATCTTGACCCTCTCTAAAGTATGAAAATCCATGTGCAAGCTAGCACTGGAACTCATGTCACTGTTGTTATGAATACACAAGAGCTTATCCCATGCCCCTCCATGTATACTGAAAGCATCATATAGAATCCATACATGCTCATGCCATTGCTCATACAATTTCTTTGATGTGTCCAATGTTTCTCCATTGATGCAAGCAAAATGTTTACCCTCCAGTGCACACATCTCAACCATGTGTCTAGCCACCCAATCAATGGATGGAAAAAATTTCATGCTAAATGATTCAGGTGGGAATAATTCAGCTACTACTAATTCACTTGTCAAACCACATGGTTTGACTATCAATACCTCAACTGGAAGAGTGGAAGCATCATGCTCCTCTTGTGGCATCAACAGAAAAAATCCTTTCACCCAATTTTCAGCCCCACATGATGTGGTTGAAATAGAAGTGTGGGGTGAAGAAATGTGAGCCAAATCCCTAAAATGCTCATCAATCAAGATAATAGATCCACAAATTCCTCCATTAGTTTTCTGAGTGACAGTGTGATCATGTGCCTCCTCCAAAATCGTACAACATTTTCCTAGAGGCAACTCATAATATCTCAGGAACCATGCAAGTGCTTGATCTTCATATTTCTTGACCTCAAACTCCTCAAGCACATGCAAATTGGAATGCACCTCATGTGCATGTGTATGTGAGGTATATAATAGCTGCAAAATAAGTCTTTGTTTCTGTTCACATGTCATGACAATGTTAGTCACAACAAAACAATTATTGCAGAAATAATTTTTTTTACCTCCCAAGGTCTTCATTCCAAATATGTCTCTATCCACCCAATCAATGGATGAATAAGAATTTTTATTTTCTGATCCATATGGAATGTGATTAGCCATCTTTTTGGTAGAGAATAACACTTCATCCTTCCCCTCAACCTCAATGAGTGCTTGTCCAATATTCTCTTCCCCATAGCTTTTCATAAGCACCTGCAGATTTAAGTCCATCTCATGATCCACCATCTCATGAGATTCCCCCCTTTGTTAAAGAATGCAATCAGCCTTGTGAATATTGTTGAATGGTGTGTAGGAGGGTAGGTAATACCTTTGCAACTTCTCATGAATTTTCTCTATCTCCATCTTGGATTCTTGCAGTTCACATTGTGTGCTCTTCAAGGAATATTGGGTGGTCAACAACTCTTGTGTGAGTTTGCAAATTTCATCTCCATCTTTCAAGGATGCTCCATGCAACACATCAGTAAGCTCAATCAAACCAGCTCTATCAGAAAGAAATTGTTAGAATTCCCCTTGTATTGTAGACAATTCCCTTCGCATCTTCTCCTTGGATTTAAGAGAAGATTGATCTTCCAATGAAGCAGCTATGCAACATTGGTGTGTCACTGAAGAGTGTGTGTATTGGAGAAGGTGTAAATCCTTTTGAATATTATTTTCATCCATTTTCAAAGGACAAGGAAATGAGTTTGGTTCTTGAGGAAAATCACCCTCTTCTTCTTTTCTACAATTTTCTTGCTATGACTTGCACTTCTCTTTATGAATATTTCTGGCTACTTCCCCATCTGCAAGACTAAATGGCTCATAGCTCTCCACAATGGTGATAGTGGGATGTAAATGAAAATGAGTGCTGCAAAAATCAGAACCTTCATCACATATTTTATTAACTTTATCCTCCTCTTGTACAGACACTATGGTCGCCTTCTCTTCCACCAAAAATTCTGCTTCACACCCAAGCGGTGTGGCCTTGTATTCTTCTTCCTTACATGGATCCTGAGATGACTATAACTCTGATTTTTATTGTTCTTTTGTGTCTAATCCAAAAGTTCCCTTATCACCATTGACAACATCAGCATTCTTTGCACTAATTTTGGGATCACCAATAGAGAAACTAGGAGTGAATTCCTCTCCTTCATAATGGGCCTTCATTTTGCAGTCCTCATCTGCACATGAAGTATTTTTGTACTCCCATGGATAATATGGTTGTAGGTGAACATGTCTGGTGAAAAATTCAGAACCTTTATCATCCATTTTCTTCATCTTACCATCTTCCTGTACAGATGCTTTGATGGCCTGCTCCTCCACCAAATTTTTTGGTTCACACCCTACTGAGATGTGCTCAATTTGTGCTTCCTTGTGAGGCTCAAGGGGTGAGTATAAATATGAATCATGTTTATATTTTGGATCAGAGACAAAATATGTCTCACCATCATCAATATGCCCCATCTCTTCTACACTTATCTTGAAATCAGCCACAAAGAAATTCGGATTCATCTCACCTTCCATGTTACCAACAACTAGATGTTGGACTATTGGATCTTTAGTTGTGCATGGATCTTATTCATCTCCTTCTGATGGAGGATTTGGTGACTCATCATCCTCATGGATGCCACAAATACGCTGATGTCTCTTTCAGGAAAACCCAAATAATTTCTCAAAGAAACCATATGCAAATGGCTCTAATGAATATTCACTTTTGGTCCTCTTTTCTTTCCCTTTACTTTGAGAAGTGGAACAACTTAGTTCCTTTCTTGATGGATTATTTATATTCAAAGAACCTACATGTATTAATTTTTTTGAAAACATAGACTCTCCAACTTTATTTCCTTCATGCTAAGAGACACTACTACTCCCTTCTCCATGTTTGCTTGCCAACTGCTTGGCAAGGAATTCTCAAGTCTCTTGATCTGACTGGATGATGGTTTGAGATACATATTTCAGCCCTTTCAACATTCTTTGCATCAAAATTCTTAAATATTCTCTATCATCCAATTTTGAATGCTCTCCTTCCTGATACAACTCAAGGTCTAAATCTTCCATGACTAGAACTAATTCCACAAATGCAACTTGAAGATATTGCTAAGTTACTTTTCCACTAAGAGTTACTTTCCTCAGGTTAAGTCAAGGAAAGTGTTCTGATACCATTGTGATGTCCCAAGTATGGTGTACAGACCTGAACACTCTTCAATTCTATAAATTATATTAAAACTTCTAAACATGAATTAATTTACACAATGACTTCTCGGACTAGGCAAATAAGGGGTATCTTCTGGGAAATTTTGTAGGAAAAAGGAGTGAGAAGTGGACAGAAATATAAGATATGTCAAACATGGAATTTTATCTCCCCTAACACATTTAGATTTGGTTCCATTTAGGGTTCAAAGTCCGCACTACAGAAACCTACTACCACGCTTCTTGGCAGCCAAACCGTGAAACTAAGGAGAGTAGTTCGGTCTGTTTCAAATAGGGGATTTTGGAAATTTGTAGAGGTTTGTTCCAGAATTAATATAATAAATAAAGGTTCATTAATTTTAATAACAGATCAGAGGCAAAGGAAAATATTCTGCAAGTTGTAAAGGTGAGACTAGCTCGTCGGGCAGTTTACTAGCTCCATACTCAAGCCTTTACAAATAGGGTAAGGGAGGTTAGGATTCTCTATTTTGGATTTGGGGGACTTATATATGTCTTTTAATGACTCATCAGAAAAATTATGGAGTTATTTGGAGTCATACAAGTCAAAATATGGGAGTTACAATAAAACTAGTTATTTTCAAGACTAGGTCGACTTCAAATGAGTAAATCTCAGCCATTTCGAATCCGATTGGAATAAAAATTTCAGAGAATGTTTATGATATCATATTAAAGCCAATAAAATATAAATTAATCTCATCAATTAACTATAATAGTCTCTTCAACATTGTGCATCATTACAATGTATTTTATTGACATAATACAAGGAAGGGCATGGAGATTTGAACCCTTAGATATTGAAAACTCTTGGACCTGTTAATTAAATATGATATATAGTAATGGATGGCTATAGGCTGCTACCAAATCTTGAATCAAATCAGAGAGGCTGCTCCATAGCTCCAATGTAACCTGTAATGAGAAGGGGAAGAGAGGGGAAGAGGAGAGAGGGAATGAGAACCTTGGGGTGCATCTCCAAAGAACCTGAGGCACAAAACTCAGAAAGGAATCCTTAGCTTCATAAAAATCAACATAATAAACATCCAAACTAAGAAATAGAGATCCAATTGTCTTTAAATAAACCTGGGTGACTTGTTGAGCAAGTCAATCACTTGTTAAGTAAGTTTCCACTTGCTAAACCCTAACCCTAGCCACAAATTCACCCTCCTTGAGTAAATTAGCATGTGTAAGACAATAAATATGTTCTCATTTCATCCACCTTCATCCAATTTGGAAACTTTTCTTTCCTTGACCCGAAGTTGCTATTTTTCCTTATGACAAATTTTCTTGGCTTTCCTATTTTTATGACTGAAATCCAAAAAGGAAACTGCACCCTCCTTTGTCAATTGTTGCCTCTTTTGTATTTGTTTTCTTTTCTCATATATTTTGGCACTTTACCTTTTCCTGTCTAGTTGATTTTGTCATACAGTTTCTAATTTTCCCTTGGCAAGTTGTCTTGCCCAATGGCCCTCCTGTTAATGGAAGCTTAGTTTCCACCTAATTAATTGCATAATAATAGTTAGTGAAACTTAAAATACCAAGTACATGCCTCCTAAGTGACATTTAAATAAAATATCCTAGGTTAATTTATTTAATGCATCCTTTGACACCCTTGGTATTGGGAAAGGTCAACAGCTCTGGCGATAAAAATGTGGGGATATGATAGAGTAGTAGTGGAATTTTTTCTTAGGCTCCTCCTGCATGTGCTTGACATCCTCTAGCAGCTCGTTCAACAAGTATTTCTATCAGTTGAACACCACACCTTCTGCGCACTTCTCTGTAAGTTCCACCATCCCGATAGTGCACTCGGTTGGCCGCATCTTGCACAGTAGCTTGCAAGATAGAATCTTTGCGATGAACCTCACCGTGTTGTTAGTTATAGAGGAAATCAAGAATCCTCTATTCCCTCGCTGGAGGTCATATTTGTGATTCATATTTGTTGTATATTTGTTTGCACGTAGATATGACACAGGGTCATGTCCTTGATGTAGAAGACCTGTTATCAATGAAATGAGATCGACATCAACATAATATGGCTTGTCGAGCCATAGATATCCTCCATGGAAATAGAAGAGGAGATGTTTCACATAGGTGCTCACCTACGTACTTTGACCAAAATGCAGCATTATCAGCAAGTTCAATAGGCCCGCACCTTCTATTCCTCAAGCCCATTGCATTGGCACGAACATTTGTGGTTCAGGTGGTGCGGCTGGAGTCATGACCATATAGTTCTTTCTCTCCAGGTTTTATTGCTTCCTTGTATCGGTATCTTCGAACTAAAGCTTCATCAATTTTGGGATTATGTTTATCAGCAATGGCACTTTCGTAGGGATCTAGGGTGCGACCAAGGAGGAGCACACTTTATATGAAAGATTTAATTCAGGAGCCTCTACTCTTCTTGGACAAACATAGGGTGGTAATAGGTTCTTGTCTTCTACGATGGCATTCATGTCTCTGCGCGGTAGCGACGCTGGTGCTTCCTCTATGGGCATATCCTCCGTGGGTATGTCCTGAGTGACCTTATGCTTCTTGCACCTAACCTAAGGCCTTGATGATTTCAAAATGTCCCTCTTTGACACAAATGGTAATGCACCTGCAAATGGTATGCTAACTAGTGGGTCCTGAACCTAGGCCGCTGCAGGGGCCAAGCAAGAGGCCGAAGCAAGGGACGAGCTAGAGGTTGAAGAAGGGGCCGAACAACCATAGGAACTGTCTGTGGTCTTGGTCATGCCATTGTTTTTGGTTCTTGTTATTGTTGTTGTACTTTTGGAAACATGATCTCTTCTACAATTGGGAATGGAGAGGTGATAGTAACATTTGATTTCACACTAGTGCTAGAAACTTCAATAACCATTAGCTTCAACTCTCACAATCACAAGCTCTAGTTCTCTCTACTTATCTCTGTGCATGTAAAAAGATTCTTGTCAATGAAGGGTCATATTTATACGGATGTGCCTGTACTGTATGTGATCACTCGATGAAAGATCAACATCCTGTTGATCACATGGGCTTCCCATTTGATGCATTCTAAAATTAACTCACATACTTGAGTTTTGATTTGTACCTGTCAGGGAAGTTATGGCAGTTATGGGGAGGACGTCTGATGGGACCAAATAGCACGCTGCTATTATCCTCATACTTTGTTGAATTAATTATGCTTCACTATTATAAATGCCTCAATATTTTTGGGTATCTATGCTTTAGTGACGTCCAACCTGTCATTCCCACTCTTTATTATGATTTGAATGCTTATGTCGCAGACATGTGATAGAACAGTTCCCTTTCTTCTTTTCTCTTTTTTTTTACTGCTTCTTATGTTACCCAGGCATGTCGTGACCATCATAGTAAGGTTTCAAGTGACTTCCATTGACTATTCTTGCAGCTGGCATTCCGTTCAACTTATGTAACTTTATTGCACATGCATCGGTGATGTATGCAACCACATATGGCCCTAACTAATGCGTCTTTAATTTCGCTGGATGCTTGAAAAATTTATTGTCATACAATCAAATAATTCCTCCAACCTTGAATTGCTTACTCCTAATATGGAAATCATGCCATGATTTTTTCCTTTGCTTCTCTATGTTTTGATGGAATCCCACGACGAAGCATTCCTCCTCCATCTAAACGAGTTGTGACAACCTTTTCTTGATGACATCCAAATCTATCATTTTCGTCAGTGCAACAATTATTAAGCTCAACACAATATACTCCATTAGCACAACAAATTTTTGTCCATACTCCAGTATAAATGGAGTGTGCCCTCTTAGTCTCTTGCAAGTCGTGCAGTATACCCATAGTACAGCTGAAACTTTCTAATCCCAATCATCTCAGCACGCATTGCTTAATTTTTTTAGGGAGCTCTCTAGAATCTTGTTGAACGATTCAATCGTTCCATTCTCTTGAGAATGATAAGGTGTTTTCTTTCTATGCTAAATTTGGAATTCTATGGTAATATCATCAATCATTTTGTTAACAAAGTGCGTACCTTGGTCACTTGGCATAATTTTCAGGAAGTCAAATCTAGTCGCCACATTTTCAAATAAAAACTTCGCTACAATTGCAGTGGTACAACCCTTTACAGGAGTGACTTCAGCCCATCTAGTTAAGTAGTATGTCACTGTGATAATGTAGCACCCGCTAGTCCTTTTTCCTGGTGGAATGAGAAGACCAACAAAATCAACAACCCATTTATCAAATGATTGAAGGGTTATCTGTGGCACAAATGGGATCTCATCGCGGTGCGATGGTTTTCCTGTCCTCTTGAAAAAATCACAGCGTTGAATGAAGCTATTGGTATACATGTCTATGGTTGGACACCATAGTCTAGCTTGCAATATCTTGTGCACAGTTTCCTTTCTAGTGTAGTGTCCTCCCGCGACAGCGACATGTGCTTCACTCATTACCCAAGTTTGTTCATAGTCAAAGAAACAATGTCACAATATTTCATCCACTCCCATCTTGTATAACTGTCCCACGATCAACATAAAATCAATGGGTCTGATGACCAAATGTTTCTTTTGTACAATGGTGAATCTTTCAGGTGCATAACCTGTTCTCAAGAAGTGTATGATAGTGTTAAAATATTTATTCTAATCATCCATCATGCTGACCACAAAAAATTACGCATCAGGAAAGTTATCCTCTATTTTGTTTGGTTCTTCACCAATTTCTATCCTCGATAGGTGATCAGGTCCCACATTCAGTCAACTAGGTTTAACAATGACTTCAATCTCAAATTATTGAAACAGGAGGAGCCATCAAAAGATATTTCCCCCAACACTGGCTTGTTGACTAGGTATTTCAATGTCGAATGATCAGTGTACATTTTAAAATGTCCACCTAACAAGTAGTGTCAGAACTTTTGTAGTGCATATATCATGGAAAGGCCTTCCCTCTTTGTCGTTGTATAATTTTTCTCTGCCGTCGACAGTTTTCTACTAGAAAAATCAATAGGGTGGTCAAGTGCACCCTCACCTAGTTATGTCAAGACTATGCTGAGTGCGACAGATGACCCATAGACATGAACATGAAACTCCTTCCAGTCAGGAAATACTTGTATTGGCGCAATGGTCATATTGTTCTTTAATTTTTCCAGGATTTCTTAACAAGCCTCCGTCCACTGGAACTTCGCATCTTTCTTTAATAGTTTCTCCATAGGTGCAGTTATTTCGGCATACTCTCTGATGAAATTATTGTAGTATCCTGTGTGTCGTAACATTGATCTAAGTTGCATGACTAAGGTAGGTGGTGGAAAGTCAAGGATAATAAAAAATTTCGCTGGGTCGACCAAAATTCTGTTGCGACACATGACATGGCCCAAAAACACACCAAATAATGTGGAAAAAATACATTTCTTTGAATTAATCACAATCCAATACTAGAGACAGCGGCCCAGCATCATGCATAGAATCTCAATATGGTCTGACACTAGAACAAACATAGTCCAATCATCAAAGTATACCTCAATAAATTTATGTATGAAATTTTTAAAAGTAGAAGCTACTATTCTATAAAAAATAGAAGGTGCATTCTTAGTCCAAAAGGCATCACCATATACTAATAGCATCCCCATTCTGTGATGAACTTTGCGATTATGACTTGGTGATAGCCAGAGAAGCCATCGGTGAATGAATACATCTGTGGTCCTCCGACGCTTTCCAATACTTCATCTATAAATGGTGTTGGGAATGGATTGTGCAGGAATGCATCATTCAACTTCCTTAGGTAGACAAAGATCCTGAATTCTCCTGTTGTCTTCTTATCCCGGATCACTATAGGGCTAATCCATTCTGATTCCTCAACAGGTTCAATGATTCCTACGTCAAGCATGCGATCCAATTCAACTTTTAACTTCTCTTTATACCTTGGATTCAACCTATAGGGTCATTGCTTAAATATTTTAGCATCTGGTTTCAGGGGTATTTTCATCTCTCACATATCTCCTACTATTCCCTTCATCTCTAAGAAGTTAGTAGGGAATAGGTCCTGAAATTCATACAATAAGCCTGTGATCTTCGCAACTATCTCCTCATTCCAATAATATCCTATATTGGTGAACTTTGGGTTCTCTGGTGACCCAATGTTTACTTTCTTGATTTTCAGTGTCTTAAGGAATTTGTCACTTGAAATACTAATCCTGAGTTCCTTGTCGCAGCTTCATGGATTTATACCAGCTTTTGGGTGTCATTTCCAATGTATGAATGAAATGATGGACCCATTCCTGTCATGGGTATGCTGCAAATATGCGACAATGATTAATGTGCTCAACAGGGTTTGAAATCCTTGTGTACCTCTGACTCATGACAACGAATTCTTCTCTGAATCTAACTTCCAGCAATATTCTACACTATGGCCATTATGATATAAATTTCTAATTGTACCCCACCATTTAGCAGGAGTAGCCTTTAGTACATAGTTTAACACAGACAAGCATTGCGGGGCTATTACAAGTCCTTCAAATTCACTTAGGAAGGTCACAAGATTAGGTAAGCCCTCATATGTGGGTAAATCCCTCAATTGATTCTCCACCCGTCACACAGACTGGGTAACTCTGGTGCATCTCCTCATAGAGACTTCATGTAATCAATTTTACCAATTCTCCAAGGCCTCTCTTGAATCTAATGTGCATGAACAAGAACTCTTCCAGCTTAGGTTTCCATCCATTGTAGGATGTATGTAATCATTTTTTTGGGTGCTGATATTATAGATATGGTCTAGATAATTACCCTGTCCTTTGCTGTAGACTGGTTCGACATACCTCTATCCCTCCATTGGATCAATGGATGACACTACCCTCATCTCATCATCATCGAATGAGAGGATTCTTTTTTTGAAGTTTATAGTGGTTTGATTATCTATGGCCCAATCTATTCCCATAAGCATGGGATATCGGTTCGTGTCGTCTACAATGTTGATGAATTCAAAGTATGCAAATGATGGTAGCCCCTCAATGTCGACAGGGACTTGACTCAATATACCAATTGGTAGGACCTTTTCTTGATTTGAACTCCTCAACTGGACATGCGACCAGTCCAGGTGTGGCTTTCCCATGTTTTCCCAAGTCTGTCATGTCAGAATATTGACTTCCGACCCCAGGTCTAGAATAATATAATCCATGTCATAATCCATTATTTGCACAGTCATTCTTAACTCCCTCCCCATTTTAAATTTATTTTTGACATGGTTAACCCTTCCTTCAGGATGCGACTTGACTAGGATTTATTCTATCAGTGCTTGTAGCTCTGCGATAACATCTTTATTTTGGACTAGTGCTAAGCAACTTGAGCTTACTAACCTTTCTTGGAGCTTGTTTATGGAAGATATGTTGGAAGCGTTCAAGCAGCTCCCTCACTTCTTCTGAGGTTGATGGTTGTTCTAAGTCCACAAACTCTTGTTGCACGTCTAAAAATACTTGTTTCTATTTTTGAACATCGAATGGTACTTTCTTCTGCACTGCAGATCGCACATGCAGTTGTTCTTATGGTATATTTTGATCAGCTATTATCGTAGCACCTCCTCCTGTTACAACAACAACACCCAACTCTCTTGTCTCAGCAGCAATCATTTGAACACTAAAGTTAGGATTTGGATTTGGATTAGGATTCTATGCAGGGTGAGGACCCCTGACGGTCCAAGATTGCCACTTTGTGATCAACTAGGGAGATTGCACCACATTATGATCCCATTCTTTGCAATATGAACAAGTGTTTGTAGGTTCCTAGAAATATCGAGCATAATGGCTCAACTTTCCAAATTTATAGCATATGACTTGACCTCTTCCTCTACCAAATAATCCTCCTCCTCTACCTCTAAAATTTCCACCCCACCTTCCCTGAGGGTTTGGCTGCTGCGGTGGGTACTGATTCTGTAGCGCATATTGGTTCTATGGTGCATATTGAGGATGATACTGATTCTGATATTGGTTTTGTGGGAAAGGCGCAGGCTGGTAGTGTGCTTGTGCCTGTTCATCCTGAACTTTCCCGTCGTTCTTAATCAAGTAGGTGTCTACTATATTCTCTTTTAGGAGCTGATATTCTCTGCAATCCTTCTCATCATTCCCTATTGATTTGCAAAATTTATAGAAAAGGCTAGTTAGGGTACTTACTATATTCTGTAAATATAAATAGTCCTTGTCATGATTCCCTCTAGTCTGGCATATTCAGCACCAGGGTAGCCCGTGAGTACTCAATGGATTAGGCACACCCGATGAGATATAGTTCATGTACAATGAACAATTAACCTTGGTGTGTCCATCCATTCGAAATCTTGTGCACCACAATTCCTCACATGCTTCTTTACCCTTCTTGATTTCCTGAAGTGGCATGGTCATATTAGCCAACTGCGACTGAATCTACATCATACCTGCACCACCATCTCTGATCGATGAGGATTCCATATTCATCGCTAGTTCTAGTGCTTCCATCTATGACACAATATTATGTTGCATGGAAGGATCTCTAATGTGTGGCAGGAGCGCAACAATAAGCCATTGTTTATGCTGTACATATGGCATCTAGAAACTAACTTTGGCCATCAAAGTTTTAAGCCGCTGATCGATATCCCATACGGATTCTGTCAGTAACTACTTTATTTGCTTCATCTTAGTGATGCACTGCGACTTAGATTTTGGTTTTATGAACTCACAAATCATCATGATTAGGATCTCATCAAGGTTCTTCTGTGGGGTTCCTACTGGATCTACATAGAACTTTATAAACCCGTCCAGCACGCGACCCCGCAAAGTCATGATCATCTACACTTTTCTTAGGTCCACACTGTAAACTTGGAAAACCATCCAAACAGCTTCGTAAAGGAACCAATGTTGCTCCAGATATTCTACCCCATTCCCATTGAATGTGGGTAATCTAATATCTTCTCGATCCATTGAGTTGGTGTCAAGGTTGTCTAAAGAATAATTAATGAAGGTGGACTCCCTTGCGCGCTAGTAGCAGTACTAGAACCCTTAGTATTAACAAGTCTTTCAAGAGATGAGGCTCTAGACCTTACCTATGGTGATACTCTTGGTGTGATGTAGTTGCATCCTGATCTTGGTGTCTCTGCATATTTTTTAGATTCTTCTGCTCCTTCAGAAATCAGGCTATAGTCTTCCTCTTTGTCACAATACCCTTTGTCTAGCCACGACTCAACTTCGTACTCACTTTCTTCAAATAGACTAGGATTTCATCTTCCTCCTACTGTCTTTCTTCTTTTCCCTGACCTGAATCTCCTTACACTCCTTAGGAATCTAGCCTCTAGTTTAGGTACTATACTTCCTGGGAACATCTTAGCTCACCATTTCCCATTGTCTTTATAGGTTGTTCGTGACATATCCACTCCTCTAGACATGCGACTCAACTTCTCAACTAAAAATACCCTTCTCATAGATAAGCATCTTTATCCATGTATTTATATACAACAAATACCTTCTGAGGGGCCCTTGGAAAAAAATTCTTTCAGCCTTTCTATATGAGGTTATTGTCTATACTACAAACTCGGTAATATATCCTTGTAAAATATTGTCGACCCAAAAGTAAACAGCTCTATATATGGGATTACTTACACTGGTTATCTCACTAATCAGCTGAGCACTCCACTCGACCGTTTCTCTTCTATGGAAATTTGTTTGCCGAGTTGCCAATCTTGATAACCACTCATGAAACACAATAGGAAACTATGCAAAGAAGATCTCGAGAATATTAGAGTATATGTATTGGTCTAACTAGTTATCTGCACTCAACCGCGATCTTGTGCTATCTTCTTGCGCAAATGCCAATGTCTTAGACTCCAACCAATCCTCGATTTCCTTCTTTATCAGATGCCACAAAATTTCCCTCAAGTCAAATGAGTACAAGTCCCAGATATAAAACCATTTTTTGGCCTTCTTTTTCTCACTCACATGACCTAGGATCAACAACAACACAACACCAACAAACACACAAAGACATTAACCCGACATAGAAATATCAGCTGGCAACACTTACAGGGTAGGTACAGTCTCACCTGATATATCTTAATGTGTAACTGCCAGAACCATGTTTTCGAAGTTGGCGAGGGATTACAGTCCCTTGGCACATGACCAAGGCGCTCAATAGAGTTGGAAGGATGGATTATTTCACTACTTGACAAAGGTGCAACCGTGCAATCAAGCCAACATGTGACACAACTTTGTCCTTGACAACTTAATAACTTGCGCAACTATGCGACACAACTGATTCCTTAAAAGTAAATGATAGCGATGCGACTGTATTATAACGTTAATGGTATTTTAACATGAAATGATATCAAGTGCTTGAAAATGCTTTAACCATCCATTCATTTACTGTTGTTATTAGTATTACGACATTCATTCAAGCAATAAATGTAAACAATACAAGATAATCAAATATTCAACATTAATTGTTAAACATTCAACATTCACATTCAACATCCATGCAACACAAGAAATAACATGGAAACCCATCTGGGAAAACCACCAAGGTGCTCTTCATATGGAATGAGAAATATATGGCACCTTGCAGTCTACGACTTACTGAGTCTTTTAAGACTCTTCTTTCTCTCATGCTCTCTGGGTTTATTCTCCTGTCTACTCCTACTGATCCGCACACATCCAAGATTGACTCTTCTACTCTACTATCTGCGTACTCAGCTGCAGATTGGCTCTTACAAAATAGTCTGCACACACAGCTACAGATCCGTGGCTCAATAGCCTTCTACTATCAGACTCCTCTTTGATCTCTTCAAAAATACTTCTATTCCTCTTAACAAAACTCAAACCCTTATACAGAACAGGTTCTACCTATTTATAGATATTACAAGACCATGCAAGGTCGAATGATTAGAACCCAGTTATTACAGTCATAAATAACCACAAAATATCTTCTATTACATTAATGACAGGCCATACTATCTACAAAATGTCCTACATTACATTAATCGCGGGTCATAACTAGCCACGGAAACATCTTTCATTCTGTCTATGCAGGTCATAAATAGCCGCAAAATTGTCCTTTGGATTTTCACCGACTTGAGCTCCTACAGTCTTTCTTGACCTACACCTATCCAACCTATACTCTTCTACCTTCCTCTTTAGGTACGCTTTTCCCTTCGTTGCACAAATCTGTGTCACAACTTTCTCTCTTCTGTGCTTGATTTCCATCCTTTAACTACTTTTATCCCATCGCATGCTTGCTTTTCCTCTTGTGCTTACACTTCAGGTTCTTCCTTGTGCTCTCTCCTAGCCCAACAGGAATATTGTTTAATGTCTGACTTGGACTGATATAAATTTAAAATTTCATCTCCTCTAGGTCTGCAACTTCAGCTTGTAGTAGCATTATGTGTCCTCTTTCTAATGCCATAGGATTGACCTAATTTGGATGCCCTAGTAAAAGTATATTGCAATTCTCCCAAAACTTCTTATTTCTTTCCTATTAAGAAGATGAAACTTGTAGTGTATGGGTTACACATAAATCTCATCACCATCATGTGTTGAGGCCTAAAACATCAGAAATTGCCCTCAATTCCCAAACTGTGAAGTTGGACATTGGCCTAGACTCCTATTTTCCATATTTGAGTCCACCACCTCCTTTACCTTTAATGAAAAAAGCATTACCCTCTTTAGTAATTCCTATTGTATCTTAACAATAAGCAGTGCCAACTCCTTTACCCCTTCATCAAAAAGTGGTTCCACCTTTGTAATGATCTGTCTACATAGAGGAAAAGCAATGTTCGAGTTTTAAAGAGAAAAAGAGAAGATTCCAAAGCTTCTGGAAGGAAGACTTCGTGGCACCCTCATCCCACTACTACATATGGCTCAAAAGTCCCACGAACGTTTGCCACGAAAAAGTTAAAATCGTTGTTTTTGTGGAAAAATAGTTTAAAATTTTGGAAGAAATTAAAAATTCCCCCAACGATCGTCGCTCTAGTGACGATGTTGACCTCTCATCGCTATAGTGACAAAAGGTCCATACTGTCACTATAGCTGTGAAAGTATCAATGAAGGTTTATTTGCATTATTTGTATGGAAACACTTGGATTATTTGCATGTATTCTTTTCATCCATAGTTTCACTTGATAAACAATATATCTATATTTTTTTAGACATAGGTACACATGTTATTAAGTCTCATGGGACCTATATTGTGTTTTTGTATGGGGACTCCTCAAGGGTGTTGTAATGAGAACCATTAACTGTTACACAAACGGGTTTTATTTAGTACTTTATTTGTTCTATAGAAAATAATATTTTTCATTATGTCATTTTCATGTGTTTCACCAAATTGAAAAAGTGCATTTGGAATGTAAAAGTGTAATTCCTATTACACTAAAGATGACCATAATTTTAGGTTTTGTGTGGATAGTTCACAAGTTATTCACATTCTATATTAGGCACACAACAAATGTTTTTAGGTGGGATAAAGTAGAATCTAGGCAGTAAATATCATCAATCTAAACTAGCATACAAAATTGTAGTGTGCGTACCGATATTTGTAGACAAACACCATGATACTTCCAATTGATATGTATTTTTCTCTCATGGTTGATTTTATCATTATATGGCATTTGGGAAGAAAAAAATGACGAAATTATCTTCTTTTTTGGCTATCTCTAGGTTTATTTTGGGACTCCTTAAATAGGTTTTGAAGTGTAGGTATGTGAGTTTTGTATGTACTTACAGGAATACAAATTCACTAAGGGTTTTTTAACAGTTGCTATGAAATTAAATTTTATAGAGGGATAGTTGTGTACCTGTTTAATGAATAACGATAAATAATTATATGTAAAAATAAATCTCAAATTCATGGTCATATATGTAATGTTTACACCACCTTTTTGTTAGTGTAGTCATAAGATAATATACCTATCACATGGAAATTTATATCATTTTTGAAACCAACTTGAGTTTCGCAAACACTACGTTGAGAATTATAGGGGAGATGTAAAGGTTAGGTCTATGTGTATAAAATTAGAAATCCATATATGGGAAAAATGGTTCCAAAATATTTCATAGGAAAACATAAACATCATGTATTCACTAATCACAATATTCTTGAAAACAATGAGTAGGTAATATAGTCAAATGAGAAGAAAATGTTCCCAAGGGTCAAATGTCAAGATTCTAAAGTTGGACATCACAAATTTGATATTTTGTGTTTTCATTTTTTTGGGAGTGAGCTTCCTATGATGTTGGAGCAAAAAAGGACTTTTGAATTGAAGCTAAATTTTCATGATAATTAGGATAGGCCACAAATATTTCCAATTCAGGATCCTTAGGCTGCACAATACGACTTTTACAGGTATTTAATGGTTCTCAAATTTATTTAGGAACATTAGATGAAGATTGGAATGAATTTGGACAAGATACTTAAACTTGTTTGAACCCAATCCATTGCACTTCATTGAGTGGATAATGCTATACTATGGTTTCTATCTATGGCTAAAACCTATCCACTTCAAAAATAATATAAATTTCCAAGATCATGGGAGGATGTTGTCATATGGGAATACTTGGTGGGAGGATGTTTCCATATGGGAATAATTTGTGGGGAACTCAAAGCTAGTCATGTCAAGATTATAGGTTATGAGGATTGCTTAATATGTTCTTTCAATTCTATTAGAGACTACACTCCCATGGATGGATATAAATATCTATGCCTCATATAAGGTCTAGAAAACCATCAATGTTGGTGCATGGTAGTGTGGAGGTTTAAGTGTCCCAAAAAATGCATATTTTCATGTGGTTTTTACTTAATAGAAAAGTTTTGACCTAGGACATATTGTAAACAATGAATTATAATCGCCCAGGGAGATGTTTTGTGTATAATATGTCATCACCATCATCATCATCACCATCACCATCATCATCATCACAATCTTCATCGTCATCATCATCATCATCGTCGTCGTCGTCGTCGTCGTAGTCATTGTCATCATCATCATCGTCGTCGCAATCATCGTCGTCATCATCATCATCATCATCATGATCATATTTAAATTCATATATATTTTTAATTCATTAACATAAATAATAAATTCATAATAATCCATTAACACATCGAAGTATGAAAACAAAAATCTAGGGGATCAAATAGCATTTCTAGGCCATAGATTTCATAACCAAAATAATCCATGAACAAAACATTTATTGTCATTTGAGTCCATGGGCTCTAGGATTCAATCCATGGATTTGTGGATTTACCTTCCTCCACTTCCCATGAAGAATACCATGTACATGAAAAGAAACAAAACTCAATAACCCTACAAATGTAGGAGAAGAATGTAGTTGTTAATCCATGTGATTCATTGGTTGGACTTGACCTTCCTACACAACCCATGAAGAAGACCAAGTCCATGACAAGAAACAAAAATTCACTGACCCTGCCAATGTAGAAGAATGTAGTCATTGATCCATGCGATTCTTTGATATCCATTCAATTACCAAACACATCAGGGTTTGAATAATCCATTATATCTTGCATATCTAATGCAACCAATTCTGATAAGGACCCACCTCGTAAGAGGGAGAAGCCTTAATGATGACTTCAGGTATTTCATAAATAACTAGGAATGCACATCCTAATACATGAATTTGTCATGTTTACTCTATATGTTTCATTTCTTTTCCTTTTTGTTCCCCTTTTTTTCATCCCTTTATGTTTTTTCATAATTTGTCAATGAAACTAAATTGAGGTGTAGGAAAACATTGTGATAGTATTATGGATGAAAGGATGCAAATTTCATGCCTATATTGCATAGACACTGCCTAGATTTCATCACCATCTTCATCATCATCATCATTCTCATCACCATCAACATTAGCATCATCATCATCATATTCATCATCATCATCATCCTTATCGTCGTCATCATCACCATAATCATCATCATCATCATCATCAACATCATCATCACCATCATCATCATTAGCATCATCATCATCATCATTGTCATCGTTGTTGTCATCTTTATTGCCATAATCATCATCATCATCATCATCATCATCATCATCATCATCATCATCATCATCATCATCACCATAACCCTCATCATCATCATCATCGTCGTCATCATCATCGTGTCCATCATCATCACCATCACCATCATCATCATCATTATCCTCATCATCACCATCATTAGCATCATCTTCATCATCACCATCACCATCATCATCATCATCATCATCATTGACATAATCATTGTCATCATCATCATCATCGACATCATCATCATCATCATCATATCATCGTCATCATCATCCTCATCGTCATCATCAGCATCATCATCATGATCATCACCATCATTATCATCATCATCAACAACATCACCATCACCATCATCGTCATTAGCATCATCATCGTCATCATCATCATCATCATCATGGACATCATCATCGTCATCATCCTCATCATCATCACCATCATCTCCCTATCCATCATCATCACCATAATCCTTATCATCCTCATCACCATCAATATCATCATCACCATCATCATCTTCATCATCACCATCAACCTCCTCCTCATCATCATCCTCATCATCATCATCATCACCATCATCATCACCACCATCATCATCATCGACATCATCATCACCATCATCATCATTAGCATCATCATCATCATCATCATCATCATAATCATTGACGTCACCATCGTTATGCCAAATTAATGACATTTTATATTAAGGTGAATCAATGCATTATTAAAATTTCCCATTATGTACAAATCCGTGAAATGCACTTCCATTCACTACACCTCTTTCAATGGTTACTTGCTTCAAAACACAAGTATATTTAACCTTTTCCTCACTCCTTATCCCCATTGATTTCAATATTAATTGATATCTCATAATATACTTTTGACATTTGAAGAGTCACATCTCCTTAATATCTACTTTAATTAATATTTATTAAATATGAGTCTACTTGTATATGATTTCTCTTGCTATTTTAACTTTGATATCTTATTTTGTTTCATGAATAATATAGGAATGGAGAATGGACCATAAAATAAAAGTCTCGTTGGCATCCCATACATGATTGTACCAAAACCATTGGGGTTTTTATGATTCTCAAAAATTGAGTTGCTTTGTCCAAAAGAGGTTTTGAATAGGTTGGAGTTGATTTGTTTTACCTTCTCCGGTATCTTCCTGTTAGTGAGTTAGGAACCTCTACGATGTTGATGGTGGATGAGATAAACTAATTGGCCCTCAATACCATTCCTCTTGCACCGTGCAACCAACAAAACTTCACTACTTTTCTTTTGCGTCTTTGCAACAACATGTAAGAATCTTTTCTGGGTTTTTGTACATATCATAAACATATTTAAAAGCTTTATTTTTTATTGTTCTACCTAACTACTAAATTTTTATGTACAGGGACTAACCAAATAGTCTACTGCAACATCTAAAAGTGTGGGTTAGCAGACATAGGGGTTCGTGGTTCGGGTAAGACTAGAACCTTCCCCTTTCAGTTCTATGGTTTGTCCAACTTTATCTAGGTATAGTTGGAGACCCAACTTTGTGTTGTTTTTTGGTGAGAGTGATGTCTTGTTTTGGTAGTTGTGTGGTATTTAAACTTGGTTTCATTGTCTTTTCAGATGTAAAGGAAGTCCCTTGACTGTCTCGCCAGTCATATAATTTAAATTTATTTTAAGGACCCTGTGAGGGCATGGTTGGTTTTACAACCTTGTTATTCTGTTCTGATTGTGTTAATAGATAGTCTATTGTTTAGCTAAAAAGACCTTTATGGAATTTTCCGACACTTTGTACAAGCTTGCAATGCCATGCTGCCATGCCTTTATTCGGTCGTATTAAATTTCAAACAGGTCTGTAAGTGATTAACTGTGATCTTGTGGAGTCTCGATGACCACGCCACAATAGGCAAATAGAACAGTTTTTTTTTTTTAAATTTTGTATGAACCCGTAAGGCTTTTACATTTTAATTGAGTTTACGATGGATAACATTTGCAACCATGGGTTTGTAGCCATTACTATTTTACTCTACAGTATAATTTTTTATTGGAAAACAAGAGCTGTGAGGCCTCTGTTTGAATATAATTAATGTCACCAATATCTAAAAACAACCCTCTAAACTAATCCCTAAAAAACCATAAAAACAACCCTCTAAACTAAGCCCTAACCTTTCCTAATCCTCACGACCTCCCTCATTATGCTTGTTCTATTTTGGGCAGCATTATTACAGGCTGTAGCAACCCTTTTGCTGCTCTTTGAGGTCTTCTCAGATGTCTTCAATTTTTTTTGTGGACTATCCAAGGTTTAAACAACCCACAAACAATGATTTGAGGGTTGCATTATCCTTAGAGAAAACCTCCAACAATCCTTTATTCCCATATAAATACTTCAAGATGGAGAATTTTCTGAGCTATATGTTTTCAAGTGGACCAGTCTCCTCATCCCGCCAACTACTTCGATTATTATAAATGTTGTTGTTATAGTAGCAGGTTTTTCCCAAACTATGAATGGTAGTTATGAATCGTGGGGTCCCATGTTTGGAAAACTATTTTTCTCTTTGTGGGTGATTGTTCATATTTATCCCTTCCTCAAGGGATTAATGGGTTGCTAGAACCGGATACCCATAATAGTCATTTTTTGGTCAATTATTCTTGCATCCATATTCTCCCTACTTTGGGTGAGGATAGATCCTTTTTCAAGAAGTGCAAAATCCTCAAACACACAACAATGTGGTATAAATTGTTAAATACCATTGGCAGTGTTTGTTAGCACCAAATGAGGAACTAAAACACTTATTTGAGGGCCAAAAATGTATCAAATTCGTTTTTATCATATGTAGATGATAAATATTAAGAGGGGGGAGCTTTACGCATATTAATTTCTAGCTAGTTCCATCATGGGGATTGAATCTTGTACTTTGTCATTGATTGATAGTTATGTTTGTAGGGTGTAGTTGATTCTTTATTTCAACTAAGACAGCTGAGATTTACTTGGAGTCATTCCTGTTGTAGAACTGATCTAACGCAATAGAATTGTGAGCAATAGATATATAAGTTTGATATTAAGGAATGCTTTTCCAAAATATTTATTCGCTATTTAAGGGGCAATCCTGTTATGGACAAAATTTATGACATGTCTTAGTTGAATATCATCTTTTATTTTTTTTAATGCAAAGTGGTCAGTATCAAATATCTAATTGTCATAGAAGTGGCAGTTATTAAGATTTTAGGCATACAAGTGCCTATGAAAATAGTAAACATGCGTTGCTTGTTCATTTCATAAATGAAAACTATAACTATGTTCTCAATTCATGACCCTATCTTTGATAACTTCTTTGCGTCCAAAGTGTAATTTATGCAATGGATTATGTGGCATGGGAATTTTGAGCTCTTCCTGTATCATCTATGTTCGAGATTTGTTTTAAAAATCCCTATTCTAGGGTTCTATCTAAACTTCAGTGAATGGCAATTGACTACAATTATTTTATCAGAGAACTTGCTTAGATTCGACATGTTTCTTCAGCTTGTTTTTGATACATTTAACCATCCACTAACATGTATTTGATTCCATCAAAAGTGTGCTAAACAAAGTCATGAAGGAACTATTTTGTAGTGTTATTTATCCTTGCGTGAATATACTATGTAAACTACCCTCATTGAGGTTCAATGTTGTCAGTTGTGTAGTTTTATATGCTAAAGTAGCACTCAGTGGCACAACTCCCTTTTCCTTTATAATTGAAATGGTTTGCCATCATACGTTTAGAAAGATATGCATAGTATATGATTCACTGTCGTTTTGTTGGTGGACTGTTAGTACATGACCATTCAGCTTGTTTTTGATACATTTAGTCATCTAGAAATATGTTTTTGATTGTTTGAATCCATGAAAAGCTTGCTAAACTCAGTTGTGGAAGACCACTTTTTAGTTTATCTTATCCACACCTGAATAGTTTGTATAAAGTTATAAACTTACCCTTATTCAGGTGCAGTGGTGTTGAATGTGTAGTTTATGCTTTATGTTTGATTTGCAGTTGCTTGATGCGATTTTATGCAGAATAAAGGCTATCCTCGAGTGCTAGTGGTGTCTTCGGATTAGTTATAGAAAATCTACATTGTTGTTGATGGATAGTGATGGTTTCATTTGGAACATACTTGTTTCTAACTTAAACTTTACATCACATCAGCTGTGTAGAACACCTGTTTCTAACTTTCATATTGGTTTAATTCGCACTTCAACATTATATCATTTTTGTAGAATACTTGTTGCTAACCTTCATATCACATTATTTAATTCCCAAAGAAATCCTTCAATACTAGGTTGATTAGTTTGACTAGAAACTCAGATTTGGTTATAGAAATTGCAAATTGATTTAGGGTCTTGATGACTCCTTTAGCTTTAGATTTCTCAGATTTGATTTGTAGGTACTTACAGTTATTTAAGTATAGATTTAGACCAGCAATGATGTTTATAACAACAGAAAAATTCCAGCCTCTTCAATGATAAAATTAGGTGCAAAACAATGCTAAGAATGAAGAAAAATAGCAATATTTATATGTAACAGTTAAATGAAACATCAAATTGTTATTAGAACTACCAACTTGTATGTTATTCAGTGCTTATGAGTCGGTAAAATAAAAAAGTAGATTGCAGATCTATAGTAGACACCTTTGTGATAAAAAGATATGTGAAAATTAATGTTTCTTTGAGTTAATTCTCATACCAGAAAAAATTAGAAATCTGAAACCTACTTAGATTGCTGTTATAAGAATGTTCTTTTGATATAAATTAAACCAGCAATGCTCTTTAAACAACAGATAATTTAACTCAATGAAATATGGAGTAAATAAGTACAAATAGAGCTAAATTCTAAAGCAAACCTAGGATTTAATTCACCTTATTTTTCTGTTATGATTGAGCAAGCAAAATTGAAGGTAGAACTGTCCCAAAAATTCAGATTTGATGTATGAGGTACTGTCCTACAATACAACCATAAAGGAGACTCCTAGGTGATGTCTTGTCTAGGGTCTTTCCGGAATTATTAATATTGAAGACTAATTTTTCCATATTTTCCAAAAAAAAACAAAAAACAGTTTTAAATTGATTTTTATGTGGCTAGAAATTTGTGACTAGTGCTTATGGTTGAAGTTGGGAAAATGGAGTCAATCAAGGCTAGGAATGAGGAGCCTACAAACGTCAAAGGTAAATAGGGATTGAAAACCAATTACTATCAAATATTTAATGGATAGATATGTCCTAGGAGCGATAAGGGAGAAGACCTAAGTTATATTTTCAAACTAACTTGGGCATAATATTCATCGAACATGGAATATGGACATACAATCAGAGCTGAAAATACACCACCCATTCAACCATAAACCAAAGAAACATTAACATAGAAATTAAAGAGCTTACTTGAAAATCATTCAGGATTGAAACAATTGTTGATCCCATGAATAAACCTTAGCAAATGCAATTATTCCTCAATATAGCACTTGTATCAACCATCCATAAGCATTTAGCACAAGCGCTAAGCAAAAAACCAAGGAAAGAGAGTTCTCCACAAGTTTCTAACAAGTTTGCAAATGGAGGAGGCTCTCTTTATATTGGAAGAGATCCCAACAAAATACTCAATAGAAAAATAATAGATATCCCTCATGACATGGTCAAAATACCAAATCCCTAACGTCTTCATGATTTAGTTAAAAATACATATAATAAATGGTTTGTTATGCCACCAATACAAAATATCCAACCAATCATTATTCCAATGTGAGGATACATCACTAGGAAATACAAATAATGCCAAGACATGAAAGCGCATCTCTAAAGAGGTTGAATTATGTCCAAAAAAAGTGGATCGATCTCATCCTCAGATAACAAATCATGTGCCACAAGCTCCCATCCATAAATGTATCCATGGAATATGAAATCAACCTAATAAAGTGCCCCACGTATGAGTCGTATGAGGCAAAAGAGAGATAGGATAACCATAATATGAGGTCCCACGTCTAGCTAAAACTCTGTCTACGTGTCAATGGTTAACTTTGTGATAGATGGGATCGATATGATATCAAATATGCTCCACATGATAAGGATCATAAATAGGATAAAATGCTCCACATTATCATGTAAAATAGGATCATCGTGAGGAGAGGATCATTCCCACACCAAATTGTGTCCCCGATCCTCTTGGTCCGCCTATTTTGCTTGTTTTTTTCTTCCATTCTGTTCAGCTTAATTTTTTCTCTATGAAATTGGAAGTATACCATTCACCTGATCTTGCTTTGATGTTGACAATGTTTAATGTGCTTTAAATGCTACCTTGTTGCATGGCATCGTATGTTTCTATGCATTTTTAGTGGATGAAGTGTAATTGTTTTACTTTAATTTTTTTCTCCTACTTAAATATTCATACCTTTGTGAATGTGCTTTAAAAGTTACCTTGTTGCATGGCATCATATGTTTCTATGCATTTTGTGTGGACAAAGTGTAATAGTTTTAGTTTTATTCCTTTTCTCCTACTTAAATATTCATACCTTTGTGATAAGATTCTTAGTGGAACATCTAAAAACTACTTTTATATGAACTATCGTAACATGTTTGAGATATAAAGTGCGGAGTGCAATTTTATTTGCAGCTTGGAAGAAATTCTTATTTGTAATGCACATGATTTTTTGTTTTTGAATGTTTTTCCTCTGTCACATTATTATCAGACCAAACCATGAAAACAAGTTATAACATTTCACCTTAAATATGCATTTCTCAATGATGCATATTTCCTTTGATTAGCAAGCACAAATTACTATCAGAAGGAATAAATGCTTTCTGGAGGTACTTTAGGTCAGACTAGGTTAATTGAAGGTCTTAAGGATCAATGACTCATTGAGCAGTATGAGGACCTGAATGCCTGAAATGAAGATACCTCTTTGAGGCATATTTTGGAGGTTAAAATGAAACTTTTACTTATTATCTTGCTATGTAAGTTTTATATCATCAACATGGATCAAGGTTGGACTGAACAACTGATGTGCTTTCTCAATTCTGGATTATGCCTCACTGTAAGTGCTTTGTTGTTTATATTGGTACAATTCCTACCTTCTATGTTGCATTCGTTGCCCATAAAATTGTACTATTCTCATATTTTTTCTTAATGTCATTTCCAATCTTGGCATGGACCATGTTCTTAACCAGAAGACCTAACATGCACCTTATTTACTCATTATGCTATCTGCAAGTTTATACCAACCTATAAATTTGATCAGTCCTTGGGATACACTTGAATTAGAGACAATCAAACTCTGCCAATTGATATCCAGTTGATCGTCATCAGATAGGATCTATATTGGATCCTATTGCTTATGCTTCTTTATCTCTAGACTTAGCAGTTGAATATGGTGGAGGAAAGTCTACAAAAGAGTATTCAACATCAGAATCTCATCAACAGCCTTTTGGCATTGAAAATTTAGGAATAGATTTATGGGCTTCCACTTCAAAAAGAAAAGTGGGCTTTTACATTTTTTTCAAAGTTGATAGATTCCACTGGTTTAAATATAAATAAGCTTTCTATCATGTCATTTGGGTGCATAAACCAAGGTAAAATTGTCTGTTTAGGACCCAAGTTATTGTCTTACTGAGCATCAGATAATTTGTTCCTGAGAGTTGTGACCAGAGCTGTTTTGAATTTCATGAACATTACGCTAGTATTCAAACTGTGAAAGTCCCCAATTGGTGTAGATAACACTGGATGAATTTCCTTTAACTATAAAATTTAAATATAATTCCCCTTTATTTCCTGCTGTGAAAAGGCGATGCTCTTTCTTTGTTGATTTTGGCAAGCCTTTCTCTTTTTGTTTCACGGGTGGACTTCTTAAGTTCTTTATATTTAATAACCATTGATTATGCCAGATCCTTGTGCAGTCTCAAGACTAGTGTTGCAAATATATTTGATTTCTCTCGAGTTTTTCCTGTTGCCAATTTATCCCATATTTTTATAATTTTTCAAGTCTAAGTTAATTTTTGCAGACGTTTTCAGATAATTTCTGATATTTTTGATAAGTTTCTTTCCAGACATTGGCCTGGAAAAGCTAATGATAGAGAGTGCACTCTGAATGTTTCCAACATCAAGGGGACTCCTAGATATGTGGCACCAAAGTACATAATATAAAATGACAAATAAATGCAAAACAAAATGTATAGATCTTTTGGTTTTTTTTTTTTTTATATTGATAGAGAACTACTGGCCCTTTCTTACTTTTCCAATAGTCTGATGAATTTCCCTCTCACATAAAGTGAATAATAATAAGTAGATACATAATTTAGCATCTCACTTTTTTTAATTTGCAATTGTTTTTCACAAATATGAGTATATATTTATAGTAAAAAAGACCTAAGTGTTATATTTTTATCTTTCAAGCTAGCATTATGATCTTAGGATCTTTAACTGAGAGAATAACATGCACAACAATAAAACACAAGAGACAAGAGACACAAAGAATTTTCCTCAGGGAAACCATAAAGGAGAAAACCCTGCAACTTCCTCAGAGATAGAATCAACACCAAAATAGAAAATCCCAAAACAGTAAGATGATCTCCATAGCTTCTGTCTCTCTCTCTCTCTCTCTCACATTGAGAGATATTCTACTCTCTCACTCATGCACCCCAATGAGTGAGTGTAAGTGTTGTGAATGTGATAAATAGAGAGGCTCACTCTCTATTTATATTCTTTCGTTCACTTGAAGTGCACTCCAACATGTCGGCCTCACTTAACAATTACTTACTAGAGCAGACATCTCTTGGAGTGTCTAATAACCCTAGTTCCCCACAACTTGTGGGGACTTTTCCCTCTGCTCAACAAGGAGGGTTAACCTTGAATTATATGGTGGGGACTATTGCCCCGACTTATAATGACTCACCTAGAGTCGACTTCACTAGGATAGTCTAATAACCCAAGGGCCCCATAACTATGGGGACTTTAATCCTTGACCAATAGGAGGGTTACCCATAATTACTTGACATGACTTTTACATTATAGAAACTTCCCGATCGGAACATCGGGGAATGACATGACTCAAATACATCCCGGAATAAACATTGGGTTACAATACATAAGAAATACAGATGAATACATTCCAAATTTACAAATACATCAACACTCCCTCTTAACTAGGAAGGTATTCTCTCGACACAATTTATCAGTACAAGTATTCTTCTCTGTATCATCTGAATCATAGTCAAGTTCTCATCATCTTCATCTTCAGGTCATCATCATCTTCAGGTCATCTTCATCTTCAAGTCATCTTCATCTGGATCTGGATCATCACTCGATCTGGATCATCATCAAGTCTAGATATTCACTTGACCTGGATCATCACTATTGGATAATCAAGTCTAGATAATTACTTGATCTGGATCATCATTGAAGCTGGATCATCATCACATTTGGATTGTCACTTGATCTGGATGGTCATCAAGTCTGGATAATCACATCTCGATCACTTGATCTGGATCATCATCAAGTCTGGATCAACACATCTGGATCACTTGATCTGGATCATCATCATACGCTATCTCATAATGGTGCTATCTCGATTCTTCTTGTCACAGGAAGTTCTACAGAGTCAATCCTGTAGGCCTACCCTTCATGTAGGTCTTCATCAGTGCTTATATCTGACACTTAAGTCAGAATGGCCCACCCAACTCTTACATCTGACCTCATATTGTCAGAAAGGCACACCCAACACTCACATCTAACCTCATCCTGTCAGAAAGGCCCAGCACTCACATATGGCCTCATCTTGTCAGAAAGGATCAGCACTTATATTCGACCATGTGAAAGCACAACACATTGGAAAGGATCTGCACTTACATCTGACCTCATCATGTTAGAAAGTCATAGCACTTACAATCGACCATGCTCAAAAGCATCGCATTGACAAGGCTCAGCACTTACAAACTGACCATTCACGAAGCATCGCATCGGAAAGGGCTCAACACTTTCAAACTGACCATGCACAAAGCACCACATCGAAAAGGGCTCTGCACTTACAAACCGACCATGCACGAAGCATCGCATCGAAAAGGGCATGCACTCACATCTGATCATGGAGGAGCTAATCCTACCATTGCATCAGAATGACCCCTAGTCCTAGACTGAGCTACTTTGTAACTGACCAGGTGCCTCCATTCCTAGAATGGAAGTTGCCCTTACATCTGACCTACTCGTTAGAATGGCCAACACTCACATCTGACATGGGAGGAACTTAATCCTTTAACCCTGACAGTATGGATTAGCCCTTACATCTGATCAAGTGGGAACACATCCTTCTATCACATCAGAATGGCTTCTCAATCCTAGACTAAGTTTTCCTTGTAGCTGACCAGGTGCCTCCATTCCTAGAATGGTAGTTTCCCTTACATCTGTCCTACTTGATAGAATGGCCAGCACTCATGTCTGACATGCAAGGAACCAATCCTCTCACCATGAAAGAATGGCTCAGTCCTTATATCTGACCTACTCATCAGAATGGCTATGGATCTCAGCACTCATATCTGACATGGAAGGAACCAATCCTCTCACCATGATAGAATGGCTCAGCCCTTACATCCGACCATAGAAGAAACCAATCCTCTCACCATGTTAGAATGGCTATGGGACTTATCACTTTCCCTTGGAGGAAACCTCGATCTAGAGAACACTAAGCTTCTCCCTGAAGTACTGGAACTTCACCCTAGCCAATGGCTTCATCAATACATCAGCTATTTGTTCCTTCATCGCAACATACTGGAGCTTCATTGCTCCCCTCTGTACCATATCCCTGATATAGTGATACTTGATCTCAATATGATTCGACTTGTCATGGAACACTGGATTCTCTGAAACTTCATGTAAATTTGGTTGTCACAAGTAACATCCAACTGGAGATCAAATATATCAGACAGTAGCTTCTGCAGCCATACTTCCTCAAAACTAGATGAACAAGCTGCGACATACTCTACTTTAGCTGTACTTAGTGCCACATAGGATTGCTTCCTACTAAACCAAGAGATCACACTTGATCCCATACTGAAGCAACATCCTGAAGTGCTCTTCCTATCAATGGCACCGCTTGCTCAATACAAATCCACATAATCTTTTGATTCACCTCATACTTGAGCCCATAATCAACTGTAACTTTTAGGTACCTTACTGCATGCTTTGCAACCATCAGGAAAACATGTCTCAATGTGTTCACAGCAAAGAAAATATCTGGTCTTGTATTCATCAGGTACATCAAGGAACCAATCATCTGACGACACATCATAGCATCAACTGTCTATGATGAAGCAACACTCAAGAGCTTCAAGTTCAATGCCATAGGTGTGGTCATTCAGTCCATCAAATTGAACCTCTTCAGGATCTCTATTGCATACTTCCTTTGTCCACACCTCCATGCCTGGGAAATAGTGCATCGACACATAACAGGAGCATCATTGGTATTCCGCCTTCAACCTTGAGGCAAAGGTTGGAATCCACTTTACTCTCAGTAAATCCTAGAGTCATCAATAATCTATCCATCCTGTCATACCATGTCAAACCTCAAGATCTTCTATACTCCCTCTGAAGCAAAGCATCATACTCCCTCTATCTTCTGTACTCTATGCACTGAAGCATTCTGTACTAGAGTGACAAGTAGCTTCCTATGCTACTAATATTCTATGTGTCCATATAATGTATAGACTTTCATCTTCAACCTTGTAGAAAAGGTTAAGATCTTCATCAAGATGGCTGCAAATGTCTCTTTGTAGTTTATGCCTTCTTTTCGTGAGAAGCCTCATGCTATGAATCTTGCTTTGTACGATGTTTCCATCTACTGCATGATGGAACTACGAACTTCCCTTCACGTATCGATACTATATCCTAGACATCATTATTCTTGAACTAGTCTTCCCTTTCTTCTTGGTTACTTCTTCATAGCTGGAAGGTTCTACATCAATGATGTCGCTACATTCATCATATTATTCTTAATCTTGAATTGTCGTCACTTGTTCTTCGGAACAAGTCTCATCCTTCTTTGCTTGTAGGAAATTATGTATGTGATCTTTCCTACAAGTCAAATGCATTTGTATGGTTAGAAACATTTCATAAGGTATATTCATAATGGCAAATTCTTATGCATAAACATATGATCATGCAACTACTTTAGCCAATACAACATTCATCCATATCTCACGGAAACTTTCTAGAGGGCCTTCCATCTCTACTAGGACAACATTGATATTGTGCACTAATCCAATATGTCAGCAAAGAGGTCTCATTCTAGATAAGTAGCAATGGGGAGTTGTATAGCACCATGAGCTACTTACCCATCACATGCATATTAGTAGTATACTATCGTTAATGCAAACATCCTATCATGCATAATACATCAACTGAATACAAACAAATGCATAACAAAACAATATCATGAAATGACAATTGAATACTTATCTTTATTTGTCTCATAGGTAGACTCCTTCTTGATCCTTCAGCTTCATCATCTTCTTCATTCATAATAGCATAATTTCTTATCCAAATGCTAGGATGGATAAGAGGTTTTTCAAGAGTTGAATCCTTCGTATTCCTCATCGCTTGAGGGATCTTCTTTGGATGGTGAGAGCTTGATCTTCAGTTGCTCCCATATTCTCTTCTCTTCTTATAAGTCAAGTTTCTTCTTCTTCCCAGAGTCTTCTGAAAGCAATCACTTCCTTCTGGTACACATTCTTCGCATGAATGGATTCATGATCCGGGGAGGCCATTCAATATGGCTATCACCACTTCTGCATTCTCCACTTCTTCTTCTACTGCTTCAAGTTGTTCTGCATTCTAGATCTTCACATTCTTCAATTTGTTTTCTCAAAGCCATCTTCTGATTTATGTTCTTCCCTTCAGATAGCTTGGTCAATGAATCAAACATCTTTGGTGTCTTTAGGAAATATATTTATTGTACAAGTTGATCCGTGATTGAATCAATGATGATCCTCTTGGCCTTGACCAAGTTCTTCTTGTGTAAGGCTTTGGGCCTCACCTCCCTCTGGAACTGGAATCTCTAAACCCATGTAGATGTCCAATCTATTTTCTTCAGAGAGATTATATACTCCAATACTTGGAAGTTGTCAACTTCACCAAGCTTGTCATGAAGCTGGTGTGATAGATCACTTTGAAATTATAACCTCAAATGAAAATAGCAAAGGATTAGATCTTACTGATTTGAGGTGTCTGTCCTGGTTCAGGAGCTGGCTGATCTAGGGTTTGTCACAAAAACCCTAATTTTAAAAACTTGGCATCTTTTAGATCTGATTGGATAGACAGATAGATCTCTTCAAATGGAGCTTTCCAATGTACTCCTTTTCTGAAAACCGTGGAGGGAAGCTCCCGGAACAGGAAGCCCTAGTTTTCCAATTTCTTCTGTAGAAATGACTGTCACTGTTTCTATGACATCTCCAAAATTGCTGCTCCTATATGTCTAAAATTGAAAACTGAGGTAACCTCACATTTCCTTGATCCCAAACCATAGGTTTCATTAGAATTGGTTTCACCAATTGGAATTTATGATCCTTTTCCCAAGGTGACCTGTTACAGGCCTCTTCAAAATAGTGACGTTGGACAGACTTCCACGTGTCACTGTTTCATCTTCTAGGTTTGAAATTCGGATCACAAAAATTAAAGTCCATACCCTTTCTGGAACAAATTCAGGAATTCCATTTGCACCTATGTAGCCCAAGCTGTAGCAATTATCCCCAGGTGTCATGTTTAGGGATGAATTCTGGAAGAGGATGGAACCCTAACTTGGAGGGATTATATCTCCCAGAATATAGAGAATATGAGGCAAAATTTTGGAAATAGTGGTAATCAGGGTTTTATCTTCATCCCCTGCAATTGTTAGCTACTGAGCCTTCGTCAATATTATGATATAGCGAATGTACCAAAACTTAGCAGTTTTAGTATTTAGGGTTTTTCTAGCTCGGGGTCAAACTAGGGTTTGACTTTCCCGGAGTTTCACCCAACCAAATATATTGATCTAGGTCTCTAAACTTCTATTTTGATGAGGAGAAGAATCCTATGCTAGGCTCACTCAAAAATTCCTCTTCTGTAGAAATCCCTAATTTTCGCATCGAAAACTGAAAATGCTCGGAATTGAATTCCGCTTTGACAGAAAGATGCGCCCTTCAATGGAGAGTCAGCCTAGCATAATTTTGCTGATGGATTGTGGAGAGAGACCCAAAAAGTAAGAATCCCTAGCTTGTACAACTGCACAATGTCTTCTTCTCAGGTTAGCTCTGATACAATGTTATATTTTTATATTTCAAGCTAGCATTATGATCTTAGGATCTTTAACTGAGAGAATAACAAGCACAACAATAAAACACAAGAGACAAGAGACACAAAGAATTTTCCTTAGGGGAACCATAAAGAAGAAAACCATGCAAATTCCTCAACAAGGAGGGTTAACCTTGAATTAGATGGTGGGTACTATTGACTTGACTTACAATGACTCACCTAGGGTCAACTTCACTAGGATAGTCTAATAACCCAAGGGCCCCATAACTATGGGGACTTTAACCCTTGACCAATAGGAGGGTTACCCACAATGACTTGACATGACTTTTACAGTATAGAAACTTCCCGATCGGAACATCGGGGCATGACATGACTCAAATACATCCTGGAATAAACATCGAGTTACAATGCATAAGAAATACAGATGAATACATTCCAAAGTTACAGATACATCAACACTAAGGCTAGGTGTTAATCAGTAGGAGATTACAAAATAGCCTTGCATTTTGCTAATGCAACCAATCCAATATCAACAAACATTATAGTCCGATATAAATTGAACATGTAAAAATGTTAGCTAGAAGAGTCAATAATAAAATGCTTGTAGTTAAATAAAATAAAATCTCAGTCATTATCTAGTTATAAGAGGGTTAAGGGACTAGGGTTCAATTTTTGTTTGTTTTTAAAGTTGGTGAATTTCAATTCCCACTTACAATGTTGCTCATAACTGTTTTAGTGACCCAACCTCCATAGAACTCTCCAAATCACCTCCCCAATAAAG
>LPNX010349683.1:470514-511202 GCA_001517045.1 Pseudotsuga menziesii | reverse complement strand
TATATATTGAACTTAAAACATACACAGATGCATAAATTATTAACATATATCAGAAGAAAAATCATTCATTCAAGCATTCATCATGTTCATAGTAATTCATAAAACAATTACAGTTGCGGAAAATAAAATATAAGAGAATACTTATATTTGAAAGAATCTTGTCCTGCAACCAACTATGTTGCTGCAACGTTCCACCCAACCATAGGATAGTGTTCTCTTTAATCTCTCAGCAACAATGCCACCCCCGAGCTGGGCATGATTTTCCCCAAGGAATAAGGAACATTGGAAGACTTCCCCCATAGCTAAGGATACAATAAACCTCAGTCAAGCCAACATAGTTGGGCTTAACAGGCTTACATAGGTAGTGATTTACACTTAGCCTAATTCACATTGGAAACAACCAAGCCAACATATGGGTTTATCAGGCTACCATCCAAGCCATCCTGTGAGTTGGGTTTAACAGGATGCCAAGGAAGTGGAAAAATTGACTGTTAATCTAGTGCACTTAATCCAGAGCTATGAACACTCACACCATATCTAACCTATTTTCTAAACACGTACACACCCAACACAAGGAATTATCCCCTTCTCTGCTACACAGTCCCTCAAGCCATGCATTCCCTTCCAGTGCTATTCAGTGTATGCAAAGAAGAAAATCAGCCCTCTAAATCAGTACGTGAGGTTCCTTCACACACTAGGTTTATCAAGAAATTCCAGACTCCATTTCCATATCCCAAATCAGTTCAGATGCCAAACGTGGATGCACACATAGTGATATCAGTCTTGGGATTTATCAAAACGTAAGAAGAAGCCAAGTAATTACACATACAGACCGTAATTTACAAATTTCTGAACATTGTCGGTGCCATACCGACTGTTAGAAAATACCAAAACAAAAATGTTTGTTGGTTATTCAAATAAAATGCACAATTTAGATTCTGGGAAATCAGGTTAAGGAAAATGACTAGCAAACATGAGGAAATGTGAAAGGAAACAAATCCACACAGGAAAACCAAAAATGTCAAGGGTCCAGATCGCCGAACAGGATAAAATTGTGAAGGGTTCAGACTCAGAGTGTTTTTTCTTGCTGCATGAATGAATATTACCCAGTCCAAAACGTCCCACACAGTCCAAATCATGAGGGGGAGGTGAAAACAACCTTGCATGAGGGAAAGGAAATTTTTTTGGGTGTTTTCTTCCCCAATAAAATTTTAAAAACAATTTTCTCAAAGTGATGCTCTTCCCATTTTGAATTTATTCCCACTCTTCCAATTCCCCCCCTTATCCTTAGGAAAACTCATGCCCCCATCTCATTTTTGTTGTGTTGACATAGCTGGTTGTAGGTTTTTAATTAAAATTGCAATTTTAACATGATCTCCAACTTTTAATGTTCATCTAGCACAAAATATCATTGGCCTAACCTTAATCACCAAAACATAATTACTAATCAATGGTGGGGCTTTTTCCTTGAGCTCCACACCATGATTATTTACATCATTTATTTAAATGCAAACAGGATCAAAACTGGGGTATTACAATGGAATTTTCACAAAATTTGGTGCCCTCTTTCCTACTTGGATCTCCTACTAGTATAAAATAGGTATGGGTATAGAAATAATTGAAACCTACCCAGATATACTGCATTGAGTGAGTGAACACCTGTGGTCAAGTTCATTATCAATACCTGGAATCAACACATGGTTGACTGCATCAATACAATACCTGGGATCAATGCCTGGCTCTAGTGCCTTCATCCTGATTCAATAGATCATCCAGAATGACTCAAGTACCACTCAATTCATCAAGTGACTCACAATATGTGATTGAGTCCCAGATTGACTACCTAGATTGACTGCATCGAAACCTACCTCCCATGAAGAGGAAATTTTACAAAATTTGGCGCCTTGAGATTTTTTTTTTTTGAATTTAGTGTGATGGGATATTTTTTCAATTTCTAATATTCTTAAATTTTATTTGATAGTTTTTTGTGGTTAAAAAAATCACAAACAAATGATGATGGGCCTACATGGATGATGATAAACTACGACCCATTTCTAGTTTTCCATCATATTAGAGAAAATTTGTTTTGAAGGTTACAAATCTTATTGCTTTGCGAACTCAAATATTTTGAAGACAATGTAAAGTGTTTGGGTTTGTAGCTAAGGGTATGGTTATATGAGAATTGAAAGAAAAATTGATTTATATAGGAATAGGTGATTTCTAGTGGGGTATACTTCCTATTAAAAGCATCATTTCATTTTAGCTATTTTGAAAACTATACTTTGAAAAACAAAGTAAAATGCATGTAGGTGTATGTGGTTGAGAAGGACAGAGTAGGAACGTATCCCATTGGTAAAATAGTAGACCTTATCATATTCTAAACCATAATAAGGATAAGGGTTGAAAAAACTAACTCTCTTCTCAAAAAAATTGACAACAAAAGGAATTTGGTGAATGATTGCTTTAAGGGGGTGAGGAATGCTATTGAAAGTAACATTACAGCGGCATTTCCATAGAAATGAACTACAACCAATTGTATGGTTTTCCTAGGCATCACAATGGTGGACCTTCAATGAATAACCAATAATAATGGAATTTCATGACATGAACATCTTATTTAGGAAACTCATACGGCCTTAGACCCTATGTGGCCTTAAAGTGCATGGTCCAAAGTCACCACACATACTTATACAAATACATTTTGGCCTACATGTGTTGCATGGTCACCCTTACAAGTTTTCATGTACGGAGGATGGTTCTTGATGGCTTAATCGTGGTCAAAGGATAAAAACGGATCTCTTAGGGTCTAAAAAAGGCTTTTAGTTCTCATGGACCATGCACTTTGTATGAAACCACCATGAAATCCTTGAAAATAGAATGTTTGGTCTTCATGTATTGGATGTGCGTCACTGTACTGAAGATGATTATCGAGGCCCTAGATGTCATATGAGGAATATCAATGTATTAGGTCTTAAAAGAGATTTGTGTGACACATGGACCATGCACATGGTTTGAAACTACCACACGACATGTAAAGTGAATCTTTGGTCTTAAATTTTTTTCTTATTACAGCTCTAGTGGTACTTCTAGCATATGCCCTAAATATGTTACCAGAAAAGAGATAATGGAATTAGCAAGCTGTAGACTTGACCCCTTAAAGAGGTATGTCAAGTATGGGTTGCATTCCTAGAAGGTTTAACTCAGGTATGTATGTATTTCTTAGGTGAGTAAGGAGCCTATTTAACTCTTTATTTGCTTATATATTGACTTGATATTTAATAATCATTGGTTTGTATGATCAAGACACCTTCTAGTTTTATCATTTTACTATGTAAAGAGTTTTGTGATTCATTAATCAATGTGATATGAGTTTGCAAGTGAAAAACATTCAAAGTTCATCCATGTATGAAATTAGCATGACCTCATGTGTTAAATTTCTCATATTTAGGGTTATGATTTAACCTAGATTGTGCTAGTGAATTTGTGATACTATATGAGGAGGGTATGATGATGATTCCAATGAACACTTTAGAAGTACATGCCCAATATGATGACTAGATCAAGATGGTCACAATGACTTCTGCATAAGGGAAAATATAAAGAGGGAGGAATTTCTATGCCAATTTGTTTTGATGCTTTGTATTTCCATGACATGTTGCATAGATGTGATTGATATGATCTTGATGGAATATATAATATATGTATGGATATGAAGGCTATGCCATTATATAAAATTGATATTTGTTATTGTTGATTATCGAACTAAATTTAACTGGTAGGAAAGATCCACAGGAGGAGGTTGATGTGACTTGCTATGATGAAAAGTAATGAAGTATGCATATCATGTTTATGCTTAGAGGGAGCTGAGTGTTGAGGTATAGAGGGATTAAGAGGATCCAAAGAATGTAGGATAAGTTATCCTAGATATTAATCCTCCTAGGTGTCAACATAGAGTCAACAAAATAGAATCTTCCATACATTTGTTATTGATGGCTTGTTCCTTATTGATGGATTGGAACACATGGTAAGTTCAAAGATCAAGAGGGATCCAAATATGCTCCTAGGACCCCAACATAATGGGATTACAAAGTAAATATGTCCCTTGAGAAATTCATTCAGAGAGCCTCCCAATGATATAGAAGTGAGCCAAGCCCATGAGTAATCCCTTTAAGATGAGCAAAGGGAGGAGGTCAGGGAGTATTCAATTGATCTCTTTAAGAAGCCTATTGTGAGGCTTCAAGTTTTCTCAACTTTGATATCTCAGATCATCCATGTCTGTGACTCAGAATCCTTCACTTATGAGGAGGCAACCAAACAACAAGTTTCAAAATATGTTATGAACTCCAGTTAATAATGACATGTGGAAAGTGGTTCTCAACTAAACTTAGATTTGGCATTGGAAATAGGTTGATTCCACGAGTTAAAAATCCTACTAAGCTAAGAGAAACAACAACATACATGAGGAATCACATCTCTGAGTCTCTATTGGGAGTTCATATCCATTGTCTTCGAACATTTTTTTGAACGCATGTGCCTAAGTAATGGGTCTATACCTGGCACCGATCGAAGGTGGTGTGCCTGATTAGAAGTGCACAAGAGGAAAGTGGTGTAACTGTTTTGAATATTTTGAATATTTGTTTTATGTTTCCATTTTTTAGTTATTTATTATTATTATTATTGTTATATATATATATATAATATGAAAATATTTTTGTGGTTTTCTTGGTCTTTGGTTTGTCCATTAGATCCCATATTTTGTGAGCCCTCTTAGACCATGGTTTAAGGATGAAATATAGGGTACCTGTTAGGACATAAAATTTATCACTAGGGTTTATAGGAAATGTGTGAAGCTCCAATAATCACACATGTATAATATAAGAGATTGTTTCCCTACAAGTGTGATTTGGTGGAAATGTCAAGGTTGATAAAACTAATCATGATCCTTGGGGATCATTCCATAGGTAGAGGTGGAAATTGAAGGTATTGAGCCATAAAATTTACCACTAATACTCATGGAAAATGCACGGGATATTTAACCACCATGAAAACCTAGAAAAGGGTATGTGTCCCAACTCCCACCCCACCTTATCCACCAACTATTTCCATGTTGTTCTTATCCATATGCGATTATCCACACAATTAAATTTCTAAACATCTTTGGAATGTCTATAATAATGTGAATTCATTTTCTTTGTAACCCACTCCATTTTCCTCGTGTATTTATTCTTAAGAAGAATAAAGAAAACCAAAACTTCATAGCCCACATTGACAACCAATTCAATTATCATTCCGAGAGATGAACAATCCAACCAACTTGTTCTCTTAGTTGTTGTGAAGAATGAATGAATGTTCAAGGAGCCATTGTGGGTTGTCCTGGCATTCATGTTTAATACCCATAAATAATTTTTAAATGGGTAATTTATTGAAGCTTGGGTTGAAATTTCGAATGTATATTTTCATGGCAAGGAACGAAGATAAATACCCACAAATACATGCACCGGGAGCTTGTGAAAAGAAGGTAGAATTCCCTTTAAAATATTTCTTTGTATATGCCTTAGATTGTTTTATCAAATTATATGATGGTTAAATGACCCAAAACTATGACCAAATGGGCATGGTCTTGCTTGAGAAGACTTCACATCATTCTACATGTCATATAAAATTTGGTTTCTCTCTTTCTCTGCAATGGTGATCGTAGTCAATGTAGAAATTACTAGAGAAATTAAGTTCATACCAGACAATAAATTTTGATGGTGGTTCAGATCGGTGAGAAGTTCTCCAGAATTTTCTTAAATAATAATGTAGTATTGTCAACTGCCTAAAAGATATGATAGCCTAAAAAATGACGCCATGATTTTAGGATAAATCAAGCCTTGGGTTGTATGATATGGATTCTTAGCTTTAACAGTTGAACGAACTTCTCCATGGAAACGTGCATTCACCATCATGAATTTCATGCAGTTGGAGATAAATGGAAGGAAAACCTTGTCAAAACCCCAAATTTTCACAAAAAATTAAAATTTTGAAATAACATAAAATGCTGAGACTGCAGTTTAATAATAGTTAATGATTAGGAAAAAGAGAAACAATTAATAGATTAATTTGCATAAACTCAATTATGTTAACTTGACAGTTTTCATATTAACACAATCTTAAGTTTTACTTGTGCATTAATTCTATATTTGGTTTACTGATGAGTTCTATTTATGACAGTGTGTGGAATTTGACTTTGAATTCTGGGGCTTACTTAGCATTTATGCTAACACAGATGGATTATTTGTTCTTACAGGATTACAGGTATAAATGACCGAGTATTGTCTTTAAATTCATAAACCATCTTGCAATATTTCTATTTACAATTAATAAGCTTAGATATAAGCTGCTGTAATCCAACCTACTTCCATAAGGTAACACAGTTTGTTTTCTTCTGTTGCTATTGTGAACGAAGTTCAGATGATTGTATTTCTTCCTGTAGAATATGTAGCGACAGTACTACTTCCTTTGGTTCTGAAAGGTTTATTTTATCTTCTTGATATTCTTTATTTCAAAAATGCATACCCTAGCAATTCTATATTACAATTCTTGTATTAGGTTCAATCTAAGAACAACTTCCAGTGTTGGTGTTTTTCTTATCGAGCCAATCTTTTCATCTTATGTTAACCTTAGTAATTTGGTAAGAATGTAAAACTATACTCCAAGAAATGAGAAACTTCCACAACTTCTACGGTAAGATCTCATGGATCAGTATTAAGTAACAGAGTTCATAGGAAAATGTTCATACATTTAACTTTACCATTTCATAGTTTTTTCTATTGAACTTTGCTAGTTTCTAAGATTTAAAAATGTGCATAAACTATTTGTTTATTGACATAAAATATTTTATTAGTGTTACATTTGCATAATACTTATGATCTTACCCAAACGACATTATGCAAATTACTCAAGTTGAAAGCTATGTAATCATTTACACCACCATGAAGGGAACTGGAACTATTAGACAGTCATTCTTACACTATTTACTAAACTGTTTATAAGACAAATATTTCATACTTATCTTAAAATAATATTGATGACAACTTAGTTATTACACAACCTATATCCCAATGATGATATCTTTATATAAAATTTGATGAGCTGTAACCAATTCAAAAGTGGTTAATATCTATATAGGGATTATTTGTATTACTACGATAAATGTTTATATAACCTTTTAATATCTCCGTAAGTCAGTTATTAGTGCAAATTTCTAATAGAGAAACACGATTCTCATGAGATTACTAATATAATCTTGTATCATTGCTTAGCAATAAAATATGCAAGATTTCTTTTGGGGTCACGAGGATATAAGGTTATGATTATGTTAAGTCAATTGTTATCATAATGTTGTAAACCTATGCCAATAATGAGCTATGCACCAAGCGTTTAAATGATTAATGTATGATTTTAAACCCAAGCAAACTATGATGCAATTTGATTAAATCATTGGGTGATTAAATAGGTTATTATGAATTGCAGGTGACTATGGAAATTTGACCCACTGCATGATTAAAATGTTTGTGACCATGTGGAAGTTTCTTGGCCACGCACTGGTTGCATAAATAGTTTTTAACCCTAAAACTTGGCTCATTCGATCTCTGTCATTTGCGTTGGCCCTGTGGGATGCTCTGCAAGCTCCCATGGAGGATTTGAGTTGCAGATAGCTATAGAGGCTCCCTCGCTGGTGTTTTTAGTGTCTTTCTCCCTTGAGTTGGGTTCTATCATTTACCTTCACTGTAATTTATTTATTTGTCTAGAGTTCACTGCTTCTCCCTTCACATGGCTTATGGCCACTTGAAATTCCTTTTTACTACTCCTTCTATCGTGGTCTATGATTGGTGACAGCTTGAGCTTATGGTGTGTGATTGCAAAGCTCCTTCATCGTAGCGTTTTAGTTTTCCTGCTTGTATGTTGGTAACAATCCGACTCCATGCTTAATAAATTCTTCACATCCTTTGCTCAAGCTTACCCACACCTCTGCTGATAGTTGTGAAACACCGGAGTCCTGGAACCTTCTTCCTCGGTAAGAATGAGGGTTCGAATCTTCTTGATACTGGTTGTGGTGTTACTGTTCGTCCGCGGCTCCATCGCTTTCACTTCCAGTTAAGGTGAGTAAATAAAAATATAATTAAGAGCTAAGGGTATTTATTGTTCTTCTGACATAAGGTTTTCTGAATTTTAAAATATATTGGGTTCTTTATATTGCAGGTTGGCTCATCTCCAAGGTTGACCATCGTGCTGTATAATGGCTCCATGATTCATTCACAGTAAGCTCCAGTTTCGAATCTGGATTCGCCTGCTTGTGTAGACTCTTGTAGTTGGAACATCTTGGTCGTGTTGCACCCAGTATTGGGTTGTTGTCCTTCATTTTTTTTATAGCTTTTGTTTTGGTTGAAACTATTGCTTGTTGCAAGGTGACTTCAGCTTTAAACTGAAATTTGTGAAGCTCTCCTCTCATATTAGTGAAGAACTTACAGTATGTAATAAATTGATAATACTTGTGGATACTCCATATCTTAATATGGGTGCTCGGCTTCTAACTGAGTTTTTGTACTCTGTTAATGTTTGAATTACATTAAGTATTCGGGCTTGTTGATATAATGTAAATATCTTAAATACAGTCTGTCTTGAGCTTAAATTCGTTCTCCTTTATATATTTGTATTTTTATCTCTATGTAAATAAATTAAATTTTTTTCGTTAATTGTTTAAATCAAAAGAATGAGTATATTGCTTATCCTAGGTCACTACTGTAATGGATTTGCATATATAAGAAAACTGGGTAGTTTCTACTCAGAAAAACGAGCTAGGGTTTTTACCCTATTTAACCTTTAAGAAGATAATTTCTATATTGTTATTTAATTATGTTTGATTAATGTCAAAAGAATTTAAGATTATTTTAGTGGCTCAAGGAATTCCAGGTTAGGGTTTATGGAAATAATCTTTGTTTCTTTCTTTAAAGATTTCTTCAGTTTGTTAAAAGAATTTTTTATTTATAAACAATATTGTTTAGGTTAATAATATTATCTGCGAATACTATATTTTCTTAAGTTTGTATTTGCACATATACTTTATTAATAAATACTGAGACCAATCTATAATAGTTTAGTTTATTCAGTAGGATTATTTCTGTAAGCTTACTAAAAAGTGAAATGAGGATTTTCAATCCTATCATTTACATATATAATTTGTCTGTAAAAGTTAAAGGACAGTTCCTCATTAATAATACTTAAATCATAGGTTACTAATGTATCTTAGTTGTTTTGATTCTAAATAAAAGAATACTGTGAGAGCTAAATAAGTTCTTTATTAAGATATTCCTTATCTTGAATTAATTTGTCTTTAGAATTTAATTAGGTTACCAAACCCTACTTAGGGTTTGAATATTTGCAGGTTAAGTTAGCTATTAATATTAGTTAATGATATAAACTAACAGAACCATACTTAAACCCTTACTTAACATAAATAAATAAGCATTATATCTGAGATGTTTCTATTTCCTCTATTTCAGGTTAGTAGTATAGTTTATAAAAGAAAGTACTGTGTAAAAGAATAACTTATCTACTTGAACATATTGCTATCAGTAAAATATTATGGCTATTTCTTTTCTAGCATTATTATTACCACAGTCTGGTTTAAACAATGAACTTAACTAGGTAGATTTATATGCTTTTCAGAAAACAACTATCTACAAAATGAAATGATTCCAATACTCTGAAAAACATAAATAACTTTGTTCATTTTAGATTTATTTCCTATCCTTCATCTATTTTAAAGTATACTACCTGTGCTAGAGTACAGGCTGGTCCATTCCAGACATGGAAAAACACAGGTAGGATTATTTCTCATCAAATACAGATTCAACATTCAAATAACTAAAAGATTACAAGCTTTAACAATTCACTTCAAAGCATATAAATCATTCATTATTCATTCATTCTCAGATATAAACTTTTAACACAGTAAATAAAAGACTGTAGAACCTGTTTTAAGATGGAAAACAACAGCGTTGGGAGGTTGTTCCTCCCTACCAACTCCTGGAGAGCGCTCAAATAGCGACTTCTCAGGACCTTTGAGCCTGTTCCTGGTCTCCTTGGCTGAGAAATAGTGGAGCAAGCAACAAGATACTAGTCCAATGACTTAGTACTAACTCTGCACTCAGCAGTAAGATCCTTCAGCTGAAAAGCTATACTAGATCACTTTCTACAGTTTAGCCCTCAAACAAATTCGACAATTTCCCTTCCCAATGAAATCCTCTGAAGTACATTCACCTGAATGGTTCCCTTCTTGGAATGAGCAGCCTCAACTCTCTTCAATGGGTATTTTTATTAAGATTTCCTAGGTCTTTTTGGGTTAATTGTCATTAATTGAGCCACATGCTCTGATCCCACTTTCTTGGGGAATCATGACCCCAAATGTAGGGAGGTTTCCACCTGCAACATTGGAAGTGTTTGAGGATGCTGCCACTTTTCTATTTGCTCTCCACCCAGTCTCCTCCACCAACTTGACCAGTAAACACTCTTTTAACAACTCTCCCAAGCTATTGTCTCCACTTTTATTTATTTATAATTAAAATATTCAGAATTACATTCACACCCTTGACTCTGCTGAGTCATCATTTACAACTTAGCATAAAATTTAACATATTGTCTTGAAATAAATTCAAATATGATAATATATTTTTTATAAAATTGGGGCATGTGACATACACACCCCCTTAGAATATAACATCGTCCTCGATGTTATTTATTCTTCATCCTCAGAATTCCCCTTGAACGGAATTGGATATGCATCTTGCATTTAACTTTCCAATTCCTAGGTGGCTTCCGTTGGACTAAGGTGCTTCCATTGCACCTTCACCTATCCCTCCTTCCGAAGATACAATCCAGTTCCACCAGAAAGTTTCCTTCTAGTTCCACCTGTACATCATTCCAGTTAACAACATGAGTAGCATCATGAACATATTTCTTTAAAATGGAAATGTGAAAAACATTATGTCCTCTTAAATTAGGTGGTAATGCTAATTGATAAGCTACTTGTCCAATCCTAGACAAAATTTCAAATGGGCCACAGTAACGAGGTGCCAATTTTGCACAACTCCCCAATATCATATAGCTCTTTTTTGGCCTTACCTTGATGAACACACGTTCACCTATCTGAAACTCCTTTGAAGTTCTTTTTAAGTCTGCACGACTTTTCTGCTGATCCTGTGCCACTTTCAGATTTCCCTACACTTGTTTTATAATTTATTCCATTTCTTTTAACAGTTCTGGACCTAATACCAATCTATCTACTAGATTAATCCAAGAGATAGGGGTATTACATTTCCATCCATATAAAATTTCAAAAGGACTAAATCTAGCCGATGTCTGATAATTATTATTATAAGCAAATTCTACCAGATGTAAATAGTCCTCCCATTTACCAGGCTGGTCTTTCACATACCTTCTTAATAGATCTTCTAATACTTGGTTTACCCTTTTAGTTTGTCCATCTATTTGAGGATGGAAAGAAGTACTAAAATTTAATGTGGTGTTTAACCCTTTAAACAAAGACTTCCAAAAATTTCCTGTAAACTTAGGATCTCTATTTGAGATTATGACTTTTGGTACTCCATGTAATCGAAAAATCTGTTTTAGAAAAATATTAGCTATGTTTGCAGCTTTATAAGTAGTTTTAACAGGTATAAAGTGAGCTACTTTGCTTAACTTATCAACTACTACCATGATAGAATCTTTCTGATTTTGAATTTTAGGCAGCCCAGTAATAAAATCTAGACTAATTATCTCCCATTTCTAGCTAGGAATGGGTAATGGCTGAAGCAAACTGGCTGGGTGTTGATGTTCAGTTTTTACTTGTTGACATTCAAAACACCTAACAATATATTCTGCTACTTCAGTTTTCATATTTGGCTAGAAATACTCTTTTCTTAACATAGTTATAGTATTTTGATAACCTGGATGACTTGAATATGGTGATTTATGGATTTCATCCAGAATTAACAGCTTAACTTTAGGTACGTTAGGTACATACATCCTATCTTTATATAGTAAATTTTTTTTTTCATTTAAACTGTAACCTTTAATTAAGTTTTTTGTTGGATTTTCTTTAGCTTTAGCTTGCAAATTCTGATAATTTTCATCTTGTTCTATTCCTTCTTTAAGTTGTTCATCTAAGTCTGAAACATAGGTGCCGATAGCTGCTGCAATATTCATCCTTGCATTCCTACTTAATGCATCAACAACTTTATTTTCTTTACCTTTTATATGTTGAATTTCAAAATCATACTCGCTTAAGAAAGCTAACCACCTAGCTTGTATGGAATTTAATTTTGGATGATCTAAAAGATACTTCAACCCTTTATTGTCAGTCATTAAAACAAATTTTCTGCCAATTAAGTGATGTCGCCACATCCTTAAGGTGTGCATTACAGCTGCTAATTCCAGATCATATGTTGCATAATTATTTTCATGAACATTTAACTTTCTAGACTCATAGGTAATAACATGCCCTTCTTGAGTCAGAACACCACCTAAGCCATCATTACAAGCGTCAATGCACACTATAAATTCTTTATTAGGATATTCTATTCTTAAAATAGGTGCGCTGGTTAATAAAGTTTTTAACTTTTTAAAGCTTTCTTCACATTTTTTATTCCAATCAAACTTCTTTCCCTTCTTCTGCAAGGAAGTTATTGGATTTGCAATCCTTGAAAAACCTTCAATGAATCTCCAGTAGTAACTGGTAATACCCATAAAAGATTTAACATCCATCACATCCTTAAGAACCGACCAATATTTGATTGCCCTTATCTTTTTGGGATCTACAGAAATTCCTTCCTCGGTCACTATGTGACCTAAATACTGAATCTTATCCTTGAAGAAATCACACTTACTAAACTTTGCGAAGAGTTGATGTTCTCGCAACTCTTGCAAAACAATTTTTAGATGTTCCTTATGTTCTTCTTCAGTTTTTGAATAGATTAGAATGTCGTCGATAAACACAACCAAAAACTTATCTAAATACTTATACATCACGTTGTTCATTAAACACATGAAAACAACTAGGGCATTAGTAAGTCTGAATGGCATTACGACAAATTCGTAATGACCATATCTTGTTATAAAAGCTATCTTAAAGATGTCTTCATATTTAATCCTCACTTGATGATATCCAGACCTTAAATATATTTTCGAAAACACCGTGGCTCCATGTAGTTAATCAAACAGATCATCTATGTAGGGTAACGGATATCAATTTTTTATGGTCATCTTGTTTAACTAACGGTAATCTATGCAAAGTCGCATAGTTCCGTACTTCTTCTTGACAAAGATGGCAGGTGCCCCCCAGGGAGACACACTTGGTCGAATATACTTTTTATCAATTAATTCTTTTAATTGAGATTTTAATTCATTAACTTCGAGTATGTTCATTCGATAAGGGGCCTTTGAACTACGTACCGCACCCGGTACCAATTCAATGGTGAAATCCAATTCCCTTTTCGAAGGTAATCCCGAAATTTCTTCTGGGAATACATCAACATATTATTTTAAGACTGGTATGTCTTCCACTTTTAAATTATCTATTTTAATTATACTTTCCTCATCAATAGTTGTTACTGCATAACCTTTACATCCCTTTCTAACATCTCTCTTAAGCTGTAGGGAAGAAATATACCTTATGGTGGTTCTTCTAGGTATTCCTTTAACACTTACTGGTTTTTCATCACTATTTAAGCATGTGAAAGTTTTATCATAACAGTTTAGAATTATTCTATGTTGTTCTAACCAGTCCATACCAATCAGCAAATCATAAAAACCAAGAGGAAAAACATTAAGTTTAACAACAGTTTCAATTTTATCCATAACTATTGTACATTCTTTAACAAAACAAGTTACTTTTCTTTTGGCACTAGTGGCCAACTAAACTAACCATGAATTCTCAAATTTTTCAATAGATAACTTACATTTTTCTACTATTTGAGGTGCAATATAACTGAGACTAGCTCTTGGATCAATGAAAATAGTTACAGGGGTCTAATTTATCATACCTTCTCCTTCCACCATGGAAGTTTGATATTCAACTTGTTGGTTCTCCAAAGCTACATTGATTCTAGGCATTCTCCTTGCTAGCTCCCCAAGAGTCATCTCCTCCTATATAGTATGAATGTTGCTAACAGTCTTATTTCGATTAGGATAGACTGAAGCATAGTGTGGGCCATTACACTCTGATCACTTGATAGGCTCTTTGCACTCAAAGTTTTTGGTAAAGTTTCCATGATTATTTGTAAATTCCTTACCTTTAGGATTGTTCTAGTTGTTGGTGGTATTGTTCCTATTTCTTTGGAAGTTCTTGTTATTAGGCCTTATTATTCTTAGAATTTTTATTAGGCACAAAATCCTTCTTCTTTTGTTCAAAATGATTATTATTTTTCTTAGCCTTTCAATTGGCCAAGCTTTCTTTCTTCCAATTCTGCTCAAAACAGAAGTTAGCTTTTCTCATAGCTTCCTCCAAGGTCTTTAGGTTATCATATTCAATTCTATCTTTAATATGATAAGGTAGACAGCTAAGGAATTGATGTACCTTTGGTTTCTCATCTACAAGGTATGGTACATACCTAAGTAGACTTAAGAACTTGTTGTTCAGGTCCTTCATTGTCATTGATCCTAACTTCAGCTCATAAAAACTTTGTCTCTCTCCTCATAATACTGCTCAGACAGGAATTTCTTTTTGAAATACCTTTTAAAGGTACTCTAGTTTACAATTTTCTCTTTCATTCCCTTAACTCTTTTCAAGTACTGCCACCAAATGTCATCCTTTCTTGAGAGGTTATATATAGCCATTCTAGCCTTTAACTGGTTAGAATAGTTATATAATTGGAAGTACTTCTTCATCCTAGATAACCAGGATTCAGCTTCTTCCCCGTTCTCAGTCTCTCCATTAAAGGTTGATGTCTTTATCTTTTTGAATTCTCTGGAAATCTCCTCATAAGGTTTGTATTTCCTCTTTTTAGTGCACTGATTATCATCACTACTGTGGCTGGTAGTATGATAGTTTCGTTGTTTACCAAACACTTCAGAAGATCAACTACTTTTAGTTTTAGTATGTTTCATATTTTTAGATTTACGTTGATGACTAGTATCTTTTGATTCGGTTCTTCTACCCCTACCCTCAGTTTGAAACTTCTCAGTTAGGATCTAATTAAGCTCTTCTTGAGCCCTCAAAATCCTTTCATTTTCTCGCTTTACAGACTCCATTTTAGTTTTTAGGTCCTTTACAGTTTGTAACAATTTTGAGGAATTGTTAGTTAAATCCTTTAGTATAGGATCTCTTGGTAGATTTCCTATTTCAGTAACTGGAGACTCCTCCTCTGTATACTCTTTCAGCCTTTCCATACCTACCTGTTAAGCTTCAGAAAACAATTCTCTGTTGAATAACATTTAAAATAGAATACATCAGCATAATAATTTAGTTTACTATTTCATGGAAGCTAGTTGGTTTCCAATAAGGCCTAGTGTGTGAACCTTGTGCTCTGATACCACATGTCAAAACCCCAAATTTTCACAAAAATTTAAAATTTTGAAATAACATAAAATGTTGAGATTGCAGTTTAATAATAGCTAACGGTTAGAATAAAGAGAAACAGTTAATAGATTAATTTGCATAAACTCAATTATGTTAACTCAATAGTTTTCTTATTAACACAATCTTAAGTTTTACTAGCGCATTAGTTCTATATTTGGTTTACTGATGAGTTCTATTTATGACAGTAGGTGGAATTTGACTTTGCATTTCGGGGCTTACTTAGCATTTATGCTAACGCAGATGGATTATTTGTTCTTACAGGTTTACAGGTATAAATGACCAAGTATCATCTTTAAATTCATAAAGCATCCTGCAATATTTCTATTTACAATTAATAAGCTTAGATATAAGCTGCTGTAATCCAACCTACTTCCGTAAGGTAACATAGTTTGTTTTCTTCTGTTGCTATTGTGAATGAAGTTCAAATGATTGTATTTCTTCCTGTAGAATATGTAACAATAGTACTACTTTCTTTGGTTCTGAACAGTTTATTTTATCTGCTTGATATTCTTTATTTTCAAAAATGCATACCCTAGCAATTCTATATTACAATTCTTGTATTAGGTTCTATCTAAGAACAACTTCCAGGGTTGGTGTTTTTCTTATCGAGCCAATATTTTCATCTTATGTTAACCTTAGTAATTTGTTAAGAATGTAAAACTATACTCCAAGAAATGAAAAACTTCCACAACTTCTACGGTAAGATCTCATGGATCAGTATTAAGTAATAGAGTTCATAGGAAAATGTTCTTACATTTCACTTTACCATTACATAGTTTTTGCTATCAAACTTTGCTAGTTTATAAGATTTAAAAATGTGCATAAACTATTTGTTTATTGACATAAAAGGTTTTATTAGTGTTATATTTGCATAATAGTTATGATCTTACCCAAACGACATTATGCAAATTACTCAAGTTGAAAGTTGTGTAATCATTTACACCACCATGAAGGGAACTGGAACTATTAGATAGTTATTCTTACACTATTCACTAAACTATTTATAAGACAAAGATTTCATGCTTATCTTAAAATACTATTGATGACAACTTAGTTATTACACAACCTATATCCCAATGATGATATTTTTATATAAACTTTGATGAGTTGTAACCAATTCAAAAGGGGTTAATATCTATATAGGGATTATTTGTATTACTATGATAAACGTTTATATAAATTTTTAATATCTCCATAAGTCAATTATTAGTGCAAATTTCTAATAGAGAAACACAATTCTCATGAGATTAGTAATATAATCTCGTATCATTGCTTACCAATAAAATATGTAAGATTTCTTTTGGGATCACAAGGATATAAGGTTATGATTGTGTTAAGTCAATTGTTATCATAATGTTGTAAACCTACGCCAATAACGAGATATGCACCAAGCGTTTAAGCGATTAATGTATTATTTGAAACCCAAGCAAACTATGATGTGATTTGATGAAATCATTGGGTGATTAAATTGGTTATTATAAATTGTAGGTGACTATGGAAATTCAACCCACTACATGGTTAAAATGTTTGCGACCACGTGGAAGTTTCCTAGCCATGCACTGGTTACATACATAGTTTTTAACCCTAACCCTTAGCTCATTCGATCTTTGTCATTTGCGTTGGCCCTGTGGGCTACTCTGCAAGCTCCCATGGCGGTCGTGAGTTGTAGATAGCTATAGAGGCTCCCTCACTTGTGTTTGTTGTTTCTTGCTCCCTTGAGTTGGGTTCTATCATTCGCCTTCACTGTAATTTCTTTATTTGGCCAGAGTTCACTGCTTCTCCTTGCACATGGCTTACAGCCGCTTGAAACTTCTTTTTACTGCTCCTTCTGTCATGGTCTGTCATTGGTGATAGCTTGAGCATATGGTGTGTGATTGCAAAGCTCCTTCGTCGTAGGGTTTTAGTTTTCCTACTTGTATGCGGGTAAAAATCCGACTCCATGCTTAATAACTTCTTCGTAGCCTTTGCTCAGGCTTACCCACACCTCTCCTAATAGTTGTGAAACACCGGAGTCCTAGAATCTTCTTCCTCAGTGAGAATGAGGGTTCATCTCTTCTTGATGCTGGTTGTGGTGTTACTGTTTGTCTAGGGCTCCATCACTTTCACTTCCAGTTAAGGTGAGTAAAGAAAAAGATTATTAAGAGCTAAGGCTATTTATTGTTCTTCTCACATAAGGTTTTCTAAATTTTAAAATAATCTGGGTTCTTTATAATGCAGGTTGGCTTGTCTCCAAGGTTGACCATCGTGCTGTATAATGGCTCCACGATTCTTTCATGGTAAGCTCCGGTTTCAAATCTGGATTCCCCTGCTTGTACAGACTCTTCCAGTTGCAAAGTCTTGGCCGTGTTGCACCCAGTATTGGGATTTTGTCCTTTGTTTTTTTTTATAGCTTTTGTTTTGGTTAAAACCCTTGCTTGTCGCAAGGTAACTTTGGCTTTAAACTGAAATTTTTGAAGCTCTCCTCTCGTATTAGTGAAGAACTTATAGTTTGTAATCAATTGATAATTCTTGTGGATACTCCATATCTTAATATGGGTGCTCAGCGTCTAGTTGAGGTTTTGTACTCTGTTAATGTTTGACTTACATTCAGTCTTTGGGCTTGTTGATATAATGTAAATATCTTAAATACAGTCTGTCTTTAGCTTAAATTCGTTCTCCTTTATATATTTGTATTTTTATCTCTATGTAAATAAATTAAATTTTTTTCCTTAAATGTTTAAATCAAAAGAATGAGTATATTGGTTATCCTAGGTTACTACTGTAATGGATTTGCATATATAAGAAAACTGGGTAGTTTCTTCTCAGAAATATGAGCTAGGGTTTTTACCCTATTTAACCTTTAAGAAGATAATTTCTATATTGTTATTTAATTATGTTTGAGTACTGTGAAAATAATTTAAGGTTATTTTAGTGGCTCAAGGAATTCCAGGTTAGGGTTCATGGGAATAATATTTGTTTCTTTCTTTAAATATTTCTTCAGTTTGTTAAAAGAATTTTTTATTTATAAACAATATTGTTTATGTTAATAATATTATCTGCGAATACTATATTTTCTTAAGTTTGTATTTGCACATATACTTTATTAATAAATACTGAGACCAGTCTATAATAGTTTAGTTTATTCAATACGATTATTTCTGTAAGCTTACTAAAAAGTGAAATGAGGATTTTCAATCCTGTCATTTACATATATAATTTGTCTGTAAAAGTTAAAGGACCGTTCCTCGTTAATAATACTTAAAGCATAGGTTACTAATGTATCTTATATGTTTTGATTCTAAATAAAAGAATATTGTGAGAGCTAAATAAGTTCTTTATTAAGATATTCCTTATCTTGAATTAATTTGTCTTTAGAATTTAATTAGGTTGCCAAAACCTAGTTAGGGTCCGAATATTTGCAGGTTAAGTTAGCTATTAATATTAGTAAATGATATAAACTAACAGAACCATACTTAAACCCTTACTTAACATAAATAAATAAGCATTATATCTGAGATGTTTATATTTCCTCTATTTCAGGTTAGTAGTATAGTTTATAAAAGGAAGTACTGTGTAAAAGAATAACTTATCTACTTGAACATATTGCTATCAGTAAAATATTATGGCTATTTCTTTTCTAGCATTCTTATTACCACAGTCTGGTTTAAACAATGAACTTAACTAGGCAAATTTATATGCTTTTCATAAAACAACTATCTACAAAATGAAATGATTCCAATACTATGAAAAACATAAATAACTCTATTCATTTCATATTTCTTTCCTATCCTTCATCTATTTTGAACTATACTTCATGTGCTAGAGTACAGTCTGGTCCATTCCAGATGTGGAAAAACACAGGTAGGGTTATTTTTCATCAAATACAGATTCAACATTCAAATAACTAAAATATTACAAGCTTTAACAATTCACTTCAAAACATATAAATCATTCATTATTCATTCATTCTCAGATATAAAATTTTAACACAGTAAATAAAAGACTGTAGAACCTGTTTTAAGATGGACAACAACATCGTTGGGAGGCCGTTCCTCCTAACCAACTCCTGGAGAGCGTTGAAACAACGACTTCTCAGGACCCCCGAGCCTGTTCCTGGTCTCCTTGGCTGAGAATTGGTGGAGCAAGAAACAAGATTCCAATCCAATGACTCAGTACTAAGTCTGCACTCAGTAGTAAGATCCTTTAGTTGAAAAGTTGTACTAGATCACTTTCTACAGTTTACTCCTCAAACACATTCCACAAATTCCCTTCCCAATGAAATCCTCTAAAGTACATTCACCTAAATGGTTCCCTTCTTGGAATGAGCAGCCTCAACTCTCTTCAATGGGTATTTTTATTAAGATTTCCTAGGTCTTTTTGGGTTAATTGTCATTAATTGAGCCACGTGTTCTGATCCCACTTTCTTGGGGAATCATGGCCCCAAATGTAGGGAGGTTGCCACCTGCAACATTGGAAGTGTTTAACGATGTTGCCACTTGTCTATTTGCTCTCCACCTAGTCTCCTCCACCAACTTGACCAGTAAACACTCTTTTAACAACTCTCCCAAGCTGTTGTCTGCACTTTTATTTATTTCTAATTAAAATATTCAGAATTACATTCACACCCTTGACTCTGTTGAGTCATCATTTACAACTTAGCATAAAATTTAACATATTGTCTTGAAATAAAATCAAATATGATAATATATTTTTTTACAAAATTGGGGCATGTGACAAACCTGTAGTAGATAAAGGGAAGGAAAACATTACAACCTCACTCAATGTTGATGTCACCTCACTCCTGGGTCCTAGAAAGGGAAACCGAGGATGACATCAACTACTTTTTCTCAATCAGAAAATAAAAAAAAATAAAATTTAAAAAATACAAATATTAACAACTATTGTAAAATTTCCAAATACTACATTGTACGTACATGATTAATACACTTTTGTGATTTATATATATCCCCTTTTCGAGGACTTAAAAAACATAATTACTCTTAAAAATGACATGTCTTCAAAATTCCTTGGAATTGGATTTGATTTTTTAGTTTGAAAAGTTTAAGGTTTATATGTAGATTTGATGTTATTTATTATCATGACTTGTGATTCCTACATGGTTTGTTTACACATTTTCCCTTGTGATCCCCTTCATAGTGATATTACTAACCCAAGGAACTATTTTAATCGAAACCTCCCTAAAATGGTGATGAATTGTAAACTCCTATTAGTTTTTGTTTATGTGCTTTATAGAATAGGTCATCAAACCTCAAATAGAGTATGGAGGTGGTTTGGATCCATAATATGGTCACATTGGTTATTTTCTCCCAATGTTATAAGTGACATTTACAAATTGTTTATTGTTATTGTTTATCCATTCACAATTGCACTTGTACGAGTCTCAATGAGTAGAGAATTGCTTGCTCATTACCTTCTGAAAGGGGGTGAATGATAAACGATTATTACTTCATCTTTAAATAGTGTAGACAAAAAGTAGACCCTAGGGGGTGAATGATAAAATCTTATTAGTTCATATTTGAATATTGTAGACAAAAAGTAGGCCCTACACATTGAAAATGGTAAACCTAAATAGAATATGGAGGTGACCCTAGGTTTGTAATATAGTTATATAAGTCATTTTGTCTTGGTGTTATAAGTTCAACTTATATCTCTAAATGCCTATGTGATTAAATTAAAGTGCTAAGTAAAAGTCACTCTCAAAGAGTACATAGAAACAAGATTAGATATGCAATGTGTGTGTCCATGTGAATGCCCATCTTCTTGTATTATAAGTTGGGAATTTACCTCGATGTTTTCAATCACTCATTTACTATGTAAAATAAATCCCATGGGAATCAAACATTGGTCAATAGTGTAGCGTAATGTTGGAAGATTTGATAGGGACCGTAAAACTTGAGTAATTGATTTCTTTTTTCCTTGAGAGATGTTTGCTCAGAAGGAAAAATATGTAAAAACATTTGATCCACTTCTTCAAAGTAACACTATGAGCATTATTGAAATTCTTGTTGCTTCATTTCATTTTAAACCAAGAGAAAAATGTCGTTAAGAGTACAAAGAAAGTTAGCTTTTGTGTTAAGATTGATATGCACTTCTTGTGCCTCGGATGTTCTTGGTAAAAATGAGGGTATGGATGGGGATGTTGTCCAAAAAACCTTGTAGGGTGAAATTTTGTAGAATCATGATAGGTTGTATTTGTTGATGTATTTGTAACTTTGGAATGTATTCATCTGTATTTCTTATGTATTGTAACCCGATGTTTATTCAGGGATGTATTTGAGTCATGTCATGCCCCGATGTTCCGATTGGGAAGTTTCTATAATGAGAAACCCATGTCAAGTCATTGTGGGTAACCCTCTTATTGGTCAAGGGTTAAATTCCCCATAGTTGTGGGGCCCTTAGGTTATTAGACTATCCTAGTGAAATAGACCCTAGGTGAGTCATTGTAAGTTGTGGAAATAGTTTCCACCATTTGTGTTACCCTCCTATTGGTCAAAGGAGGCAAAGACCCCACAAGTGGTGGGGCACTAGGGTTATTAGACACTCCTAGAGATGTCGGCTCTAGTAAGTAATTGTTAAGTGAGGACGACATGTTGGAGTGTAGTTCAAGTGAACGGAAGAATATAAATAGAGAGTGAGAGCCTCTCTATTTATCACTTGCAACACTCACACTAACTCATTTGGGCGCATGAGTAAGAGAGGAAAAGCTCTCTCAGTATGAGAGAGAGAGACTGCTACTGTCGAGAGATCATCTTACTATTTTCTAGTTTTACCATTTTGTGCTGATTCTATCTCTGAGGAAGTTGTGGGGTTTTCTCCTTTATGGTTTCCCCGAGGAAAAATATTTGTGTCTCTTGTCTCTTGTGATGTGCTTATGTTTTATTACTGTGCTTGTTATTCTCTCAGTTAAAAGATCCTAAGATCATAATGCTATCTTATATGATGAAAAACTAACATGGTATCAGAGCTAACCTAAGAAGAAGACATTGTGCAGCTACAGAAGCTAGGGATTCTTACTTTTTGTTTCTCTCTCCACAATCCATTAGCAAAAGTATGCTAGGATGACTCTCCATTGAAGGGCGCATCTTTCTGTCGATGCGGAATTCGATTCCGAGCCTTTTCAGTTTTCGATGCGGAAATTAGGGCTTTCTACAGAAGAGGAATTTTTGAGTGAGAGCAGCATAGGATTTTTCTCCTCATAAAAACCAAATTTTATAGACCTGGATCAAGAAATTTGGTTGGGTGAAACTCTGGGAAAGTCAAACCCTATTTTGACCCCGAGCTAGAAAAATCCTAAATACTAAAACTGCTAAGTTTAGGTACATTCGCTATATCATGCGATTGGAAAAGTATCAAGATTTGAAAATTGTAGGGGCGGAAGATAAAATCCGGATGCACACTATGTCAAAAATGCAGCCTTAAATTCACTATATTCTGGGAGATATGATCCCTCCAATTTAGGGTTCCATCCTCTTCCAGAATTCATCCCTAAACAGGACACCTTGGGAGAATTGCAATATCTTCGGCTACAGAGGTCCAAATGGAATTCGTGAAGATGTTATAGAAAGGGAACGACCTTTAATTTCGGTGGTCCTAATATCAGACTCAGAAAATGAACCAGTGACACGTGGAAGTCCGTACAACTGCGCTATTCTAAAAAGTTCTGTAACAGGTCACCTTGGGAAAAGGATCAGAAATCCCAATTGGTGAAACCAATTCTGATGAAACCTATGGTGTTGTATCAAGGACATGTGATTTTACCTCAGTACAAAATTTCAAACATAGGGGAGTAGGAATTTCGGATATATCACAGAAACAGTAACAAGAATTTCTGGAGAAGAAATTGGAAAATTAGGGCTTCCTATTCCGGGAGATTCCCTCCACTATTTTCAGAAAAGGAGTACATTGGACAGCTCCATTTGAAGAGATATATCTATCTATCCAATAAGATCTGAAATTTTCCTAGTTTTGAAAATTAGGGTTTCTGTGACAAACCCTAGATCAGCCAGCTCCAGAACCAAGACGGACACCTCAAATCGGTAAGATCTAATCCTTTGCTATTTTCATTTGAGGTTCTCATTTCAAAGTGATCTATCACATCAGGTTTATGATAAGCTTGGTGAAGTTGACAACTTCCAAGTATGGAAATATATGATCTCTCTGAAGAAAATGAGTTGGACACCTACATGAGTAGAGAGGTTCCAGTTCAAGAGGGAGATGAGGATAGAAGCCTTACACAAGAAGAACTTGGTCAAGGCCAAGAAGATCACTGCTGATTCAGTCACGAATCAAGTTGTACCATAAGTGTCTTCCCTAAAGACACCGAAGATGTTTGATTCCTTAACCAAGATATTTTAAGGGAAGAACATACATTAGAAGATGACCTTAAGAAACCAGTTGAAGAATGTGAAGATGTAGAATGCAGAGACCATGCAGTCATAAGAGTCTCTCAAATCAAGAATAACTTGAAGCGGTAAAAGAAGAAGTGAAGAATACAGAAAGGGTGATGGCCACCTTGAATGGCCTCCCAGGATCATGGGATTCATTCATGTGAGGAATGTGTGCCAGAAATATGTAATTAATTTCAGTAGACTCCAAGAAGAAGAAGAAGCCCGATTCATAAGAAGAGAAGGGAAGATGGAAGAAATTGAAGATGAAGCTCTCAAAGAAGATCCCTCAAGCAATGAGGAATATGAAGAACTCAACTCTTGAAGCACCTCTTATCCACCTTAGCATTTGGATAAGAAACAATGCTATCATGAATGAAGAAGACGATGAGGCTAAAGACTCAACAAGGAGTATACCCATGAAACAAATAAAGATAAGTATTCAATTGTCATTTCATTGTTTTGTTATGCATTTGTTTATATTCAGTTATTGTATTATGCATGATAGGATGTTTACATTAATGACAGAATACTACTAATATGCATGTGATGGGTAAGTAGCTCATGGTGCTATACAAATTATCCATTGCTAATTATCTAGAATGAAACCTATTTGCTAACATATTGGATTAGTGCAAAATCTCAATGTTGTCCTAGTAGAGATGGAAGGCATCTAGAAAGTTTCAGTGAGATATGGATGAATGTTGTATTGGCTAAAGTAGTTGCATGATCATATATTTATGCATAAGAACTTGCCAGTATAAATATTCCTTATGAAATGTTTATAACCATACAAATGCATTTGACTTGTAGGAAAGACCGTGTACATAATCGCCTGCAAGCAAAGAATAATGAGACTTCTTCCGAAGAACAAGTGACAACATTTCAAAATGAAGAATAATATGGTGAATACAGTGACATCATTGATACAGAACCTCCAAGCCATGAAGATGTAACCAAGAAGAAATGGAAGACCAGTTCAAGAAGAATGATGTCTAGGATGCAGTATCAATACGTGAAGGGATGTTCGTAGCCCCATCATGCAGTATATGGAAACATCGTGGGATACAAAGCAAGATTCGTAGCACGAGGCTTCTCATGAAAAGAAGGCCTAGACTACAAAGAGACATTTGTAGCCAGTAAGAGTTGAAACACATACATGATGAGCTTGATGAAGATCTTAACCATTGCTACAAGGCTGAAGATGCAAGTCTATACACTAGATGGTCACATAGAATATTGGTATCATAGGAAGCTACTTGTCACTCTGGTAAAAAATGTTTTCAGTGTATAGAGCACAGAAGACAGAGGGAGTATGATGCTTCGCTTTAGAGGGAGTGACTACAGAATATCTTGAGGTTCGACATGGTATGACAGGATGGGAAGATTACTGATGACTCTAGGCTTTACTGAGAGTAAAGTGGATTCCAACCTTTGCTTCAAGGTTGAAGGCGGAAGATCAGTGATGCTCCTGTTATGTGTTGATGCACTATTTTCTAGGCATGGAGGTGTGGACAAGGGAAGTATGCAGTAGAGATCCTGAATAGGTTCAGGATGATGGACTACATGACCACACCTATGGCATCAAACCTGAAGCTATTGAGTAATGCTTCTTCAGAGTCGGTTGATGCTACGATGTATCGTCAGATGATTGGGTCCTTGATGTACCTAACGAACATGAGACCAGACATTTTCTTTGCTGTGAACACCTTGAGCCAGTTCTTGACAGATCCGAGAAATGTTCACTTGATTGCTGCAAAGCATATTCTGAGGTACCTGAGGGGTATAATTGATTATGGGCTCAAGTACGATGTGAATCAGAAGATTAACCTTAAGGGTTATGTTGATTCAGATTGGGCAGGAAGTGCCATTGATAGGAAGAGCACTTCAGGGTTTTGCTTCAGTATGGGATCAAGTGTGATCTCTTGGTTTAGGAGGAAGCAATCCTGTGTGGCACTGAGTATAGTTGAAGCAGAGTATGTCACAGCTTGTTCAACTATTTGTGAGGTAGTATGGCTGCGGAAGCTACTATCCGATATATTTGATCTCCAGTTAGATGCTACTTGTATACATTGTGACAACCAGAGTTGCTTGAAGTTGTCAGAGAATCCAGTGTTCCATGACAAGTAGAAGCACATCGAGATCAAGTATCACTATGTCAGGGATATGGTACAGAGAGGAGCAGTGAATCTCCTGTATGTTGCGACAGAGGAACAGATAGCTGATGTGTTGATGAAGCCATTGGCCAGAGTGATGTTTGAGTACTTCAGGGAGAAGCTTGGTGTTCTCTAGATTGAGTTTTCCTCCAAGGGAAAGTGATGAGTCCCAAATCCATTCTGACGAGCAGGTCAGATGTAAGGGCTAATCCATTCTGTCATGGTAAGAGGATTCAGTTCCTTCCATGTCAGATATGAGTGCTAAATATCCAAAGCCATTCTGACGAGCAGGTCAGATGTAAGGGCTGAGCCATTTTGTCATGGTGAGAGGATTCAGTTCCTTCCATGTCAGATATGAGTGCTAATTTCCATTCTGGGAATGGAGGTACCTAGTCAGTTACTAGGAACACTCAGTCTGGGACTGAGAGAGCCATTCTGATGAGTAGGTTAGATGTAAGGGTTGAACCATTCTATCACGGCTAAAGGATTAGGTTCCTCCCATGTCAGATGTGAGTGTTGGCCATTCTGTTGAGTAGGACAGATGTAAGGGCAACTGCCACTCTCCGAGAGAGTGGAGGCACCTGGTCTGTTACCAGGTAGCTTAGTCTGGGACTAGGGTCCTTTCTGACGAGGTTGAAGGATTTGGTTCCTTCCAGGTTAGATGTGAGTGTTGGCCATTTTGGAGAGGGTGTAGGACTTATTTCCTACCAGGTCAGATATGAGGGAAACTGCCATTCTCCAGGAGAATGGAGGCACCTGGTCTATTACCAGGTAACTCAGTTTGGGACTGGGGCCCTTTCTGGCGAGGGTGGAGGATTTAGTTCCTTCCAGGTCAGATGTGAGTGCAAGCCTTTCTGGCAAGGGTGGAGGACTTGTTTCCTTCCAAGTCAGATATAAGTACTGAATCCTTTTCATAGATGATAGTGATGTCCTGTCATGCTGGTGAATGTGAGTGCTGGGCCTTTCTGATGTGATTGTAGTTTACTACATGATCAGATGTGAGTGCTGGGTGTGCCTTTCTGACGAGTAGGTCAGATGTAAGTGCTGGGCGAAGACCTACATGATGGCTAGGCATACAACCAGCATGAAAGAAGGGTGGCTCTATAGAAATTCCTATGACGAGATAGTACACACATGATGATGACTAGGTGAGATCCAGATCTAGTTATGATGACTCCGAGAGATCCAAATCGAGTAATGATCTAGATCCAGCAGTGATGATCCATATTGAGAGATGATCCAAATCCAGATCGAGTGATGATCTAGATCCAACAGTGATGATCCAAATAGAGTGATGATCAAGATCCAGCAGTGATGATGTTCGATGATGATCCAGATTGAGTGATGATCTAGATTCAGTGATGATGATCCAGATCGAGTGATGATCTAGATCCAGTGATGATGTTCTAGATCGAGAATGATCCAGTGACGATGTTCCAGATCGAGTATGATCCAGTGACGATGTTCCAGATCAAGTATGATCCAGTGACGATGTTCCATAGCGAGTATGATCCAGTGATGATGTTCCAGATCGAGTATGATCCAGTGACAATGTTCCAGATCGAGTATGATCTAGTGACGATGTTCCAAATCAAGTATGATCCAGTAACGATGTTCCAGATCGACTATTATCTAGTGACGATGATATAGATCAAGTGATGATTCAGATCCAGATGAAAGATGACTAAAGATGAATATGACTTTGAAGATGACGAGAAGTTGACGATGATTCAGATGATACAGAGAAGAAGACTTGTGCTAATTGTGTCGAGAGAATACCTTCCCAGTTAAGAGGGAGTGTTGATGTATTTATAACTTCAGAATGTATTCATTTGTATTTCTTATGTATTGTAACTTGATGTTTATTCCGGGATGTATTTGAGTCATGTCATGCCTTAATGTTCCGATCGGGAAGTTTCTATAATGAGAAAGTCACGTCAAGTCATTATGGGTAACCCTCTTTTTGGTCAAGGGTTAAAGTCCCAACAGTTGTGGGGCTCTTGGGTTATTAGACTATCCTAGTGAATTGAACCCTAGGTGAGTCATTATAAGTTGGGGCAATAGTCCCCACCATTGTGTTACCCTCCTATTGGTCGAAGGAGGAAAAGTCCCCACAAGTGGTGTGGCACTAGGGTTATTAGAAACTCCTAGAGATGTCGGCTCTAGTAAGTAATTGTTAAGTGAGGCCGACATGTTGGAGTGCACTTCAAGTGAACATAAGAATATAAATAGAGAGTGAGAGCCTCTCTATTTATCACTTGCAACACTCACACTCACTCATTGGGGCGCATGAGTAAGAGAGGAGAAGCTCTCTCAGTATGAGAAAGAGAGACTGTTGCTGTCGGGAGATCATCTTACTGTTTTCTGGTTTTACCATTTTGTGCTGATTCTATCTCTGAGGGAGTTTCGGGGTTTTCTCCTTTATGGTTTCCCCGAGGAAAACTCTTTGTGTCTCTTGTCTCTTGTGATGTGCTTATGTTTTATTGCTATGCTTTTTATTCTCTCAGTTAAAAGATCCTAAGATCATAATGCTAGCTTATATGATGAAAAACTAACAGTATTGTACTATGTTTTTACAAGGGGCGTCTAGGCGGGTGGGAGGGTTGGGGGTGGGGTAACTACTAAACCCAGCGACCATATCAGTTAGTGAAAAACCCAATTTATAAAAATAGTCTTATGGTCAATACCTCACAACCTCTATTGCTTGTTATTAACTCCAATATCTCAAGTCCTTCATTATCCATAAGTATTATGACATGCATCATCATCGTGGACATTGACGTTGTCATCATCATCATCATCATCAATTTCCTATGGTACATCAACATCATCTTGATCATCATCATCGTCAACATTAAGTACATCATCAACAAAATAATCACCATCATTGTCATTATGGTCACTCATATTCCATTACTGTTCTTAATCACTCATCAACATTAGGATTAATGTCATGTAATTGTTAAGGTCATTTATATGTCGTTACAATCATTTCCATGGTAATTTTATTATTTAGATGTCATTAAAGACATTTAGGTTCCATTAGAATCAATTAGGATCCAAAACTGATGCCACATGCATAATCATTGTTGAAATACACATCATCATCATCATGGTATAATAAATCAACACCATTGTCATCGTCATAGTCATCATCAATATAATTGCAATAATAATGAGCAAGGAGCCCTACTACCTCACAAGAATGGATGGTATAGTCTTATAATTATCAAATCATATCCATATGCTCCATCATGATTATCATAATGCATCATCGTCATGTTGTTAGGGCCAATCAGATGCCATTAGGGTCAATTAAATGTTGTTGGGGACACTCAAATTCCATTAGAGCAATTTAGGTGACATTAAGGTAGTTTACCCCTCACTAGGATTAATCAAGATCTAAAAGTGGCGTGATTACGGTCATTTAGGTGCCACTATGATAAATCAATATCCAAAAGTACTATCATATGAATCATTATCATTGACAGTGACATTGATATATCTGACGTTATGTTGGGCATTTTGTGAACGCAATTCCTAGCTCTAAACCTAGCACAATTCCTAGCATAGTTCCTTTCGAAATTTCTAGCATTATTCCAGACACTATACCTGGATATATACCTGCCACTATGTTGGATGTTTTTAGGTGCAATTCTTGGCTCTATAATTGGCACTATGTTGGATGTTTTTCTTGCCAAAATTCATGGCAAAATTCCTATCGCTAACCCTATCTTAATATATGGTGCTATGCTATTCAGGATGTTTTTTTGGAGGCTATTCTTGATGTTATATGGGATATTTTTTGGAGGCTAATTGGGATTTTAATTTGGATGCAAATTGGGATGATAATTGTGAACCTAATTGGGATGCTAAATGGGACTTTAATTGGGACGCTAATTAGCGTCCAAAATAGCATCAACTTTTAAAAAGGGACGCTAACTGGGATTTTAATTGGGATGCTAATTGGGACGTTAATTGGAACGCTAATTGGGATGATAACTGGGACACTAATTGGGATGCTAATTAGCATCCAAAATAGTGCCAACTTTTAAAAAGGGATGGAAATAACTCCATTAAAATCTCTATCAAATGGAAAAGCATCCACTTTGTCCAAAAGATGATGAAGAATACACTAAAAGTGATAATGAATGCTAAAAAGGAAGCTAAAAGAAACGATAATCATACAGTTTTGTTGTAGTGTCCATGGATATGTTTGGAATGTCCATAATCAGTCGTTGGAGGTTCTCCTCGATCTCTTAGAGTTCCTCCTCTACCTCCAAGTTTCAAACTGCTACTAATTTTTCGGTTCCCCACCTATGGATATGAGAAGACCAGAATAGTATTGAAGGTCCAATGTATACATAATAAAGTATAGATTCTTAGTTTACAAAAAAAATGGAATATTGTGAAAAACATAAAAAAAGAGAGTTCTTCTTACCTAGATCACCGCATTGATACTCCTCAAAAAGTGTTAGGTCCAGATCACCTTTAAAGTCAGTACCTGCATATGCATAGTCCTTAATCATGAGCAATTGGACAAGTATACATCTACAAAATATAACCCTTAATATTATTGGTCTACCCCCACCATGTTGAGCCACCACCTCACACACCATAGCATACGTGGATCTCGTAACTCAAGGTCAGTAATACATACCTATGGATGAAGTAAAGGGGCATGCTCTAGGAAGAAGGATACTACAATTGATCCATAACCGAACTATTTCAATTCTCCCATACAACATTTTATCAGTTGTTCTTTCAAACTTAACAACAGACCCTCAAACTAGTTAAACACTATGGGAGCCATGCACTCTAATTCATAAAGCATATGAGCTCTCATGGTTTGATGAGCGTCTTTGCTACGTGGTACCCTCTTGATAGTAAAAAAAGCAATCCTTAAAGGATGATGCGTCACATGTTTAATTACTATTTTCCCACCTTCACTTTGAGTTCCATGAGTGAAATATTGATCAAACATATAATCTTTGGTCATATCACACTCTCTAGTTTGGAAAAGTGAGACAAGAGCCCCTCGCTGCTGTTAAGGATCGCTCATCCAGATCAAATGGTCTTAGAGGAAAATTTGAGTCCTCATTCCTAGAATCTGGAATAATTTTAAGATCCCACACTCTCTTAGATCCATTAGAGTGTTAGGATCATTGGATGCTTGGGAATCATCTAATTCATGATCTATTTTTTCCCATATCACAATTTTTACTGATTAAACGCGCATAAAATTTATTTTAGACAAACATTAGAAAGGATTCAAATAGAGAATTTAAAAAAATTTGCTTGTACTTTATTTTTTGGGGACGCTCGGCCACTGACACAACCCATGAATATTGACAGAGAATCGATGAAATTATTTCCCCTTTTGATATGTGCATCACTTCCAGTTGATGCCCTTCTCGAAAGGAAGCAGAGCGTTGGTGAGGGAACATTTTTAACACTAAAAAATGACCCTTAAAATCATATTAAACCAACAAGAATTCAAAAAATTCCCAATGAAAAAAACAACCAAGAGAGAAAATTTTCTTTGATATGACGAAATGTAAAATGGTGGCTCAATGCTCCAAAAATATCCACTATAAATTCACACTAGAAAGGGCATATTTCACTCCAAATGGTAAAAAACACAATGGTAATTTATTTTTTACCTTTTACTCTTTTTTATGATTTTAGATGAAATATTTTAAAATTGCTTTTATCAATTTGCTTATATTTCAAAATATTTTATTTTAATAGTTTAAAGCTCTAACATTTACTTTGGATGTTTTGGGTCAAACTAAACTATAATTAGTTATGGTGGAGTTCTTTTTTTACTTTTTCATGCTCCTTTTCAAATATGAAAAAACATATGAGTGCCTTTGACACGATAGTCGTTCTCATTAAAAATCAATTGAAACGGTGTTGATTATACTTTTATCACTTTTTTAGACACGTAAAACTTTTATGAAAAAGAACCCTCCTTGGGTTGCTTTTAAGCTCTTCTTAGACTCCCAAAATAGGAAAATATTGCCAAGATAACTTGTTTCTTTCACACTTGTAAAAGTAATAGAAAGGTCATATTTCTAGTGGTAGCTTACCCATTTTTCAGACTGCTTAGACTATTGACGTAAAAGGAATACTTTATTCAACATCTCAGTAGAAGAGCTTTCCTAGGTATTATTTTATACTTTTTCAGACCTTGGGGACTAAATTTATAAAAAGGTCCATTTGAGAGTCTTGTTAGTCCTTTTAGACTCTCTAGACATGAAATGAAACCAAGTTTACCTTCTTTGGACTCGTTAAAATGAAAAATTGAAGGACCCTTGTTGGGATGAAACCCCTCCTCTGTTGGGTTCATAAAATATGTGAGATTGGACTCATATAAAAAAGATGAGCTATATCCAACATTTGTTAGCCTCTTCCATCTCATTAAAAACTAAAGAGGCACTCATCAATCATGACGAGGAATTTAGAAAAAGAATGTGTCTAAGTCTATATGGTAGCAAGTCATTATCCTTGAACATGAATATAACACTCTCTTACATTACATCCAAATTTGTTTAAGGAAATCCACTTTCATGAGTCATTTCACTCCTTTGATTTTTTTCAAAGAATGCACTCATCTCCCATTGCATTATGTCTTGATCTTAGTCTCCTTAATTCAATTCTTCTAGGTCACATGTTTTGTTATAAATGTTTAAGGTAGATTTACCATCTTATTCATCCTTTGTAGTTATCTTACCTTCCTTTATGTCACCTATCCCTGAGTTAGTCCCAAAGTTACTCCACCGTCCAATTTTTTCAGAAAATATTTAATCCTATTTTGTGTTGATGATGGGGGAATCATAATGTCCCTCCTTCAATGGGTTTGTCCTCATCAAACTCAATACATCATCCAAGGATTAGAAGTATAAATACAATAAGTACCTTATCCTTGCATGCCTCAATGGAAGGTTACCTTGCTCTAAACAACATGCTTACATCATTAGTTTCTATTAGAAATATTCTTCCAAATGTTCATCTTCAGCTCATTAATTATCATTCAATAAATGTACTAGGGTACCTTGGAAATCATCAACATCAATGATGATATCCCTCATACCTGTAAATGGTATACCATAATGGCCGATAATCAAGTGGTTTCTACCATGTCCGACATCAAAAAATATATTTACGTGGATACAGTCATACTGTTTCAGGTTCATAATCAATTTCGTGGGGGAACTCATTTGTATTATCCATTTCTCTAGGCTCCGATGGAGCATTTGAGTCATTTGATAGATCCACAATGTATGTATGGTGTCTATGCTCAATTTTTAGTTATGATGACATAAATATACAATGTATGTCCGATAGCCATGTCCAAATTTGAGTCTTTCTCATCATGTATCTACAATGTATGTTGGTATCCATGAATTGAATGTATATGCATGGATCTGCATTATATTGGTCAGAAACCATGTTATGAGTCAGTTGGGATACACATCTCATCGTATATGATACTTCAAGGTCCTTGTTCAACACTTCAACCAATGGCATTTTGCCTCTTTTTTCAACCTTCATCTATAAAATTATTTCACCTATCCTCTCCCTCTAGCTTGATACTTTGGGGGGGAATCTATTACACCAAAATATCATCATCATCAAAGTGTATGTGGAGTAGCCACTCAGTTTTGAGACACATGACAGAAAGTCTCATGTATGTAGATTAAAGAAATCCCTGTATGGTTTGAAGCAGCCACCCAGGACATGGTATGGTAGAATTGATGGTTTCCTATACAGTTTGGGCTTTACCAAAAGTAAAGCAGATTCTAACCTTTACTACAAGGTTGAAGATGGAAATCCAGTGATACTCCTACTATATGTGGGTGATCTATTTGTAACAGGTATGGATGGGTTGATTGCTAATACGAAGAGGAAACTTGCTGTCGAGTTTGAAATGAAACACTTGGGAATGATGCACTATTTCTTAGGCATGGAGGTGTGGAAAAATGCGAATGGGATATTCCTTGGACAAGGGAAGTATACAGTAGAGATTATGAAGAGATTCGAGATGATCAATTGCAAGGCCATAACCACACTTATGGCATTGAACCTGAAGCTATTGAGTGATGCTTCATCATAAGTGGTTGATGCTACGATGTATCATCAGATGATAGGGTCCTTGATGTACCTAACGAACACGAGACTAGATATTTGCTTTGCTGTGAACACCTTGAGCCAGTTCTTGATAGATCCGAGACATGTTCACTTGATTGCTACAAAGCATATTATGAGTTACTTGAAGGGTACAGTTGACTATGGGCTCATGTACAAGGAAAATAAGAAGATTAACCTGGAGGGTTATGTTGATTCATATTGGGCAGGTAGTGCTATTGATAGAAAGAGCACTTCAGGATGCTACTTGAGTATGTGATCAGTTGTGATCTCTTGGTTTAGCAAGAAGCAATCCTATGTGGCACTGAGTACAGTTGAAGCAGAGTATGTTGCAGCCTGTTCATTTAGGTGTGAGGTAGTATGGATGAGGAAGATACTATCTGATTTATTTGGTCTCCAGATGGATGATGCTTATATATATTGCGAAAAACAGAGTTGTGTGAAGTTTCCAGAGAACCCTATGGTCCATGACAAGTCAAAGCATATCAAGATCAAGTATCACTATATCAGGGATATGGTGTAGAGAGGACCAGTGAAGCTCCAGTATGTTGCGATGGAGGAACATATAGTTGATGTATTAATGAAGCCATTGGCTAGAGTGAAGTTTGAGTACTTCAGGGAGAATCTTGGTGTTCTCCAGATCGAGGTTCCCTCTAAGGGGAAATGATGAGACCGAGAGCCATTCTAACATGGTGCGAATATTAGGTTCCTTCCATGGTTAGATGTAAGGGCTGAGCCATTCTGTCATGGTGAGACGATTTGGTTCCTTCCATGTTAGATATGAGTGGTAATCCATTTTGATGTGACTATAGGATTGGTCCCTACATGATCAGATGTAAGGGATAAATGCCATTCTTCGAATGGAGGCACCTGGTCAGTTACCAGGAAAACTTAGTCTGGGATTGAGGATCATTTTGATATGACTGTAGGATGTAGTATTACATGATCAAATGTGAGCGCATGGCCATTCTTATGTGATTGAGGGATGTGTTCCTACTTGATCAGATATAAGGGCTGATGCCATTCTCTAGGAGAATGGAGGAACCTAGTTAGTTACCAAGAATCCTCAATCTGGGAATAAGAGCCCTTTCGATACGGTGTTTTCGAACATGGTTAGATGTAAGTGTAGAGCCCTTTCAATGTGGCGTTTTCGAACATGGTCAAATGTAAGTGCAGAGCCCTTTCGATGCGGTGTTTTCGAACATGGTCGAATATAAGTGCTCAACCCTTTCAATGGGGTGTTTTCGAACATGGTCGGATGTAAGTGCAGAGCCTTTTAGATCTGTGTGTTCTCACATGGTCAGATATAAGTGCTAATCCATTCTAGTGTGATGTGTTTACACATGGTCAAATGTGAGTGCTAGGCCTTTCTAACAAGATGAGGTCATATGTAAGTGTTGGGCGTGCCTTTCTGACAAGATGAGGTCAAATGTAAGATTTGGGTGGGCCATTCTGACTTAGCGTAGGATATAAGTGCTGATGAAGACCTACATGAAGAGTAGGCCTACAAACAACATGAAAAAGGGTTGGCTCTGTAGAACTTCTTGTGATGAGAAGAATCAAGAGATAGCACCGATGATGATGATGATCCAGACTTGATGATGATCCAGATCAAGTGATGATCCAGATGTGATGATGATCTAGACTTGATGGTGATCTAGATCAAGTGATGATCCATATTTGATGATGATACAGTGATGATCTAGCAGTGATGATCCAGATCCCGTGATGAAGAAGACTTGAAGAAGAAAATGACTTGAAGATGAAGATGACCTGAAGATGAAGAAGACTTGAAGATGATGATGACTTGAAGATGAAGAATACTTGAAGATGAAGACAACTTGAATATGAAGATGACGAGATGATCCAGTCGATACATAGAAGAATACCAATGCTAAAAATTGTGTCAAAAGAATACCTTCCTAGTTAAGAGGGAGTGTTGATGTATTTGTAACTTCGGAATGTATTCACCTATGTATCTTATGTCTTGTACCCTGATGTTTATTTTGGGACATGTCTGTAATTTAATTGAGTCATGTCATGCTAGGATGTTCTGATCAGGAGGATTTATAATGTAAACAAGTCATGTCAAGTCATTGTGGGTAACCCTCCTATTGTTCAAGGGTTAAATTCCCTGCAGTTCTAGGGCACTACGGTTATTAGAATCACCTAGTGAAGTCGGCCCTAGTTGGGTTTAGTCAAGTTGGGAATTAGTATAAATAGAGAGATAGCCTCTCTATTTATCACACACTCACTCACACTCAGTTGTAGTGCATAGCTAAGGAAGAAGAAGACACTGGGGCTAGGAAGAAAGAGGCTGCTGATGTCGGGAGATCATCTTACTATTTTGGGGTTTTACTTTTGGTGCTGATTTCATCTCTGAGGAATTTGTGGGGTTTTCTCAATTTATGGTTTCCCCAAGGAAAAACACTGTGTTCATTGTTTCTTGTGTTTGATTTTTGTGCTTGTTATTCTCTCAGTTGAAGATCCTAATAATGCTAGCTTAATGTTAAAAATCTAACAGTACTAACAGACAATGACTTGTCACAAAAATGGTTACAAAATATGCCACAACATGTGACCAAATCATCCCATTGATGGCATGCCATGATGCTCCTGCATCAATTTCATTCTATGCGGCATTAATTAGTCCTTGTCAAGTCAGTTTTATCAGTACTCAGCTAAGCCATGATTTGACTCGGTAGTCATTTTGTTATGTCGTTACAGTGAAATTTGGCTCAGTGAGGGACTGGAAGTGGTACAACAATATTTTCTCATGATTAATGACTAACGTCCCTCATGTTGGTTTTAGCGAGCTTATGATCCTTTGTCTCTCATTTCATTCACCGATTTCTTGGCTGGTTGATGTGGTCTTGTGGCACTTTTGTTTTTTCCATATTTTATTGCAAAAAATTTTGTGTCTTCCTTTGCTAGGTTTTCTTCTGCATGTGAAACATTATATTATGTCCAAGATATGTGGACCATATCATCATTCTATGAGTGGTGGTGGTCGTTCGCAATGAGTGGTGTAGGTGACACAGATAGATGGTTATAACAATGAAATTTCTCTGCGAGTTCAGTCAATAATAGATGAGTGGGAAATTAGGATTGTAAAGGAGAAACTTGCTCATGATACTGATCGTGGTAGCCCGAATCACTATTGGATCATCAAAAATATAATGGGAACTCTCATGGAGGAAATTCTAGCTAGATGGAACGATATTAAGTTGGCTATTTCGGAGGCTACAACTAAAATGGTGAAATTAGATATGGTCATAACGTAAAGAAATGTTATGGCCATTTGGAAAAAATTAGCTCAGGGATTTGACTTCATGGCTAATGGAGGTAGTGGGAGTGTTTCTATGCCTCCTTCTGCTTCAATCAATGTTAACCCTACCGTGTGTGCTGCATCTATAGAGCATGTTTGGATTCCTATAATGATTAGTCGGCTTTCCAAACGAGCTCGTGAATCTGATGCTTCTATGGGGAAAGTGGATGCTTTTGTGGAGAAAGTGGATGCTTCTGTGGGGAAAGCAGTTGTCATGGATCTAAATCCTAGTCAATTATCTTCATAGGAGTAATTCTTTGGACCTTTTCATATAGTTTAGGAAATGTAGGACACGCAGGACCCTACTGTCACTATCATCCATGCTAATCCATGAGCTTGTTTTTGTCTATTTGGCTTCCTTTTGTTTACATTTAAGTTTATGCTCATCTTTAGTTTTCCAGGTGTCTTGATAAACTTTTATTCATATTAATTTTGTACTTATCCCCCCATGTATCACATGGGTTATTATGTCTCTTATGAATATGTATGTAACTTTGTTGAAACTATTTTCAGTTGACCAGAATTCTCGATATTTTGTAATTTTTTGTATAGTTTATTAATAGCAATGTAGGCTTACCAAAAAAAGTAATATGAACTTTAAAGATCTAATATATCTAAATATATTATTTCTCTTAATAGACCTAAAGTTTAAAGATGTATTATTCATCAATAGCTTGATTTGGGTATATGAAATTTATTTAAAGAATGAATGACAATTATTATGTTAATAAATATGAAGTTAGAAAATAATCCTACATGGATACCACTGAATGCATTTATTGTTCATTTATATTAAAACATTGTTTAATAAGATTTATTTTGAAAGTTGAAATTGGGAAATAAGATATAGGCTCGAATTGGAGAGCTAAATTTACAATAAATATTTGTGGCAAAGAGAAAAGAATACAAACAGAAAAAATATAACTTGAAATCATAAAAGTCTAAATTATCCAAACTAAATAATGGTTTTATATAGATCACCTAATTGAATTTTTTCTATTTGTGGTACCCGAATATCGAAAATCACAAATAGGAACTTTGACATTTTTTTATTTGAAAAAAAAAATTCCGATATTGGAAATGTCGCAACCTCGAAATTGGTGAATTGGAAATTGGAAAATCGAGTATTCTTTAATTCAAAACATATGATTTTCAGAATGAAAAATGTCAAAAATGGGAAATGAATGAATAAAATGTGTTGATTTATATAATGATTTTCCATTACAAGCTTGAAATATGAAATGTACATTGAAAAAATGTGTTTATTCAATTTACATGCTATTCTTTTGCAACTAATAAATGGTTATTGGCTTGTAATAGTAATTTGTCAATTAGTATTTGTTAGAATAATCCGTCGGGATTATTGTAAATAGATAGGAATATGAATAGATAGGAATATGAATAGATAGGAAGGTGAAAAGGCTGGTTTTCAACCGCCACATCTAATGTATAAATAATAGCTTTTGGCAATGTAATATTAATCAATCGGGAGTATACCTAACAACTGGTATCAGAGCAGGTTGTCTGCCATAACTCCTGCTGCATTTCTGCGCCCTCCTGGCTGCCAGACTGCTTGCCAGTCTGTCCTCTGCTCTTCCCTCCTGCCATATGCGTTATTCACTTGAGTAATTCAGCCAGCGTTAACGAATGTCTTGAGTGTCCTGTTGATTATAGTCATTACCATGCTGTGCGTGAATATGGTGGAGAAAACCCTAACTTGATCTGTCATGTCAAAATGCGCAGCTGTTGTTGATCTCATCTTGCTCTCCACACGCTATATTATCATTGTGCTCCATGGCCAGGGTTCTTGAAACGAACTACTGTTATCGCTCGTTCCTCTAATTTTTTTTTAATATTTCTCCGTGATATTTTGGAACAGCGAACGGGGATTCAGTCGACGGCAGTCTCTTGCTAAAAAAATGTTAAACGATTATAAATCTGCTGGGTTTTGTTATTGTTGTTTGGTCTGCAAACATTGAGATTCATATTTAGTGCTTCCCCTATTTATTAGATGAGAGGCAAGCTGTGAGTTGTATATGCTGCGGCCTGTGATTATATTTATGCCGCGACCTGAGACTATGCCCCCATACATTTGCTTGGAGACTGCTGCGTTGTTCTGAGTGAACACGCTTCTGTCAACTGCGCACTATTGTTGATGAAACGTTGGAGCTTGCGTGGAGACTGAGCCAGAGACTGCATTGGAGCCTGCGTGGAGACTGGGACAGGACCAACGTGATTACCAGCGTGAAGATTGCTGCATCGTGTGAGGTGTGAAGTTATTACCATTTTGAAGGCTGTGTGGAGTTATTACCAGCGTGGAGGTTGCGCTGTGTATTGCAATCTGCCACGGAAGTGAACCCTTGATTCTATTGTGTGGAGGAGTTGACCTGATCGTGGAGTACTGGGTGTCTTCAGTACTACGTGAAGACTGATATTGTTGGCATTGAAAGCTGCGTTTTGGATAAGCCTTGAGCCAGCTTACAATACGTTGTATGCTGCTCACCCATTAAAGAATACGCTGTATGATGAATACCCATTAAAGACTGAGCTGTATGCTATATTGAGGCTGCGTGGAAGTAAAACGTTTTTTTACTGGTGCCTGTGTTGAAAACTGGTGCCTGATCATATATATGCTGAGTCTGATGATATAATGCTGATAATATACTGCGTGCCTGCGTGAATTTTGAAGTGAACCCAATTTTTTTTGTTGAAGTAAACCCTAATTCTTTTTAAAAAGTCTGGATTGGGGCTGAGATTGATATTGTAGACCAATATAAGTCTGTGGATGACTGACAGTAATATATTGCAGACCGATATTAGACTGAGATTGATAGATTGCAGACGGATCTCAGATTAATATGTGAAAATGTTGAGTGCTGGATTTTGTATCTAGTGATATATTTGCTATAAACCTGCATTGTATTCACCTTGGCAAAGACTGTAGACCTGCAAGGTTATTAATTTTTTATTTCTCTTTGAAAATTACACTCACAGTTGTAATAATGCAATCTATAGCATCTATAGTCAGTGCCACACTCACCGGAAAAGAC